>CAUYPK010108456.1:0-38414 GCA_963574355.1 Loris lydekkerianus | reverse complement strand
CTACAACAACAACAAAAAACTAGCTGGGCGTTGTGGCGGGCGCCTGTAGTCTCAGGTACCTGAGAGGCTGAGGCAAGAGACTCGTGTAAACCCAAGAGTTGGAGGTTGCTGAGAAGCTACCACACTCTACTTAGACAGTTTGAGACTGTCTCAAAAAAACATCTTTTTTTTTTTCAAAATATCACCAAGTCGGTGTTCAAATTTCTATTAACAATAAAAGTTTGTGATCCTTGGGATTGTGATAAGGATTATGCCAAGAGGTGATTCAGCTCTTCTACTTTCCCTGAAAGGGAATTTGGTTTTTTTGTTTGTTTTACAGTTTTTGGCCCGGACTGGGTTTGAACCCGCCACCTCCTGTAGGAGTAGGGGGCCGGTGCCCTACTCCTTTGAGCCACAGGCGCGGCCTGAAAGGGAATCTGTTTTTATCCACACAATCTAGCATCTCTCAGATGCTGCGCAAAAGAAGGGACCTTCAACAAGGAAAGCTTGTGAAAGGGGCCAGTGCCGCTCAGCATAAACACACCTGTCTCCCCTCAACACCTGCCACACAGAAGGCAAATGCTCCATCTCCAGCGAAAAGGCTAGCGAATCTAAGAAGGAACGGTTCACGTAACGACACGCGAAAGAAGCAAGAAAATAAAACGCTCAAAACATCTTTCCACTCAATCTCTCTTATTACTATCCTAACGAACGATCACAGCCAACGAAGCGCAATTTAAATCTCCCGGGGTTCGTGAGGCCAAGTAAAAGAAGAGTTCAGAAAAGGTGTGGCGATTGGCCAGAGGGAGAGCCAATGGTGCCTCAGGCTCTATGTTGGGCGGGGCTTACCCTGCGGCGTGCCTAACGCTGGTAGACCAATCGTCATCCTGTTCTGGCTCCGGGGCGGGGCAAATTTTGCTCTGGCCGGAAGTAGATTACTCCTCCCGCGAGATGTACGAGCCCAACCATTGGCCGTGGCGGGGGGGAGGTTCTGACACGCGCTCGGAGATTGGCTGATCCAACTGAGGCGAGTGCTGATAGGTTATTGGGAGGGCGGAAGGTTTGAACGGTCAACACCTGTGGCTATTGGTATTCCAGCACAGAAGTCATAACTTCCGCTGTCGGTCCAGGCTACCCGCAAAGCCTGACTCTGACCTACCCGGTCGAAAAGTAGAATCGTGGTCTGGTTAACTGCATCCTTTCTCTAGATTTCTTTTTATTCTGCTCAAGGCTTCGCTTATGTCAATCCCTATCCACTTTCCCTTCTCCCGCAGGCAAGTCTCAGCCTCCAAACTTGAGGTAAGCATGGAGCCGTCTCCCTCACGGAATCACAGAGACCCCTTTTGCACCTTTAGGGTCCAGATGGGAGCCCGAAAAGGAAGTTCACAGGACTGAATGAGCATAATAGCAAATTAAGAGACCTGAATACTTTCCTGTGAGGAGTCTTGAGCTTTGTGTCCTGGAACAAGTCAAAGTCCTCTTCATTCTACCTTTAAAAGTCCTGAGGTTGCCTTTCGTCGGTAAGTTCAGTTTCCAACGAAAAATCTAAGCCTCTTCCAGCAAGTGTGTTTTAACTTTCAGCCAGGTTGTGAATAACCCTTAGGGGATGCCCCTTCCCTAATACTGATCCACTTGGCGGGAAAGGGTGAAGGAATTTATTTATTTATTTTTGTTTTTTCTTCTTTGGTGAAGGAATTTGGAAAGCTGAATGAACTGTGATGTACCTGTATAGATGATGTTCTACTTCTCCTAGCTAGGTTTTGTTTTTTCTTGGTAAGAACTCGGAGACCATGTCTACAGAACTCATCTCATCCACACCCGAGGAGGGGAGCTCTGGCTCAGGACCCGGTTTTAGGTTCAATCAGAGGAAGATGTTAAACCTGCTCCTGGAGAGAGACACTTCCTTTACCATCTGTCCAGATCTTCCTAGAACACCAGTGGACAAACTGCTTGGGGAGTCTTCAAACCTAAGCATTTTGTCTGGGTAAATCCACTTTTATTTTAACACTTTTTAAGGGTTTTTGTTTGCTTTTTAAATTATCCTAGCTCATAGGTCAGGATTTAAGTCTGACCTCTGACCTTGACTGTGTGATCCTTTTGAGTCTCTGGCTTTTTTCCTGTGAAACAAATAATAATCTCTTCCTACTTTACTAGGCATCTTGTGAGAATCAAAGTTTATGATGTCTCGGAAAAGTCTTAGAAAACTGTATTGCATTATATAAGTTGGTCGCTTCATTAGTATTAATATTAGTGTTTTGGGGGCGGTGCCTGTGCCTCAGTGCGTAGGGCTCCAGCCCCATATATCGAGGCTGGTGGGTTCAAATCTGGCCCCGGCCAAACTGCAACCAAAAAAATAACAAGGCATTGTGGCAGGCGCCTGTAGTCCCAGCTACTCAGGAGGCTGAGGCAAGAGAATCACCTAAGCCCAAGAGCTGGAGGTTGCTGTTAGCTGTGATGCCATGGCACTCTACCTATGGCGACAAAGTGAGACTCTGTCTCTAAAAAACAAACAAACAAAAAAAAACTAGTGTTATTGTACCTTAAATTCTGATCATGCCATGTCCTGATGCCTTAGCTAACAAAGACAAGTACCTGAGAAATAGTTTTCTAAGACTTAAGGGAGAAATAAAATCTGCGAGTTTGTGGTGCATAGGACAGAGGATGTGGGGACAAGACACTCCATCACCAGCAGGCAATAAAAACTTTGGGTTTTGTGAAAAACAAAATTAGGCCAGGGGAGGTGGCTCACACCTGTAATCCTAGCACTCTGTGAGGCCAAGGCAGGTGGATTGCTTGAGCTCAGGAGTTCAAGACCAACCTGACCAAGAGCAAGACCCCATCCCTACTAAAAATAGGAAAAGTAGCTGGATGTTGTGGGTGTCTGTAGTCCCAACTACTTGGGAGGCTGAGGCTGGAGAATCCTTGAACCCAGGAGTTTGAGGTTGCTGTGAGCTATGATACCTTGGCACTCTACCCAGTGTGAAAGAGTGAGACTCCATCTCCAAAAAAAAAATAGTTATCCTGCCTCAAAATTTTGGTAAGAAGGACGGCACCTGTGGCTCAAAGGAATAGGGCACCGGCCCCATATACCAGAGGTGGTGGGTTCAAACTTACCCCTGGCCAAAAAAAAATTTGGTAAGGAGTAAATAAAGTAGAGATTATTGTAGTGGGAGATTTTTCTCAGCCCATTCTATTTCCAAAAGGCAATTAGATTTATTTTGAGCTGGTCAGATTATCTGATAGTCATTGAGGGATGTTTCAAATGAAAAGGATAATATAATCTTTGCCTTTTAAGGATACTACAACCTGAAAACAATCTTGATGTACTATTATGTCTCAACAGAGGAATCCCAAAATGTTGCCTTGATCTTTCGAATCTTAGCAGTGGGGAGATGTCGGCCACTCAGCTTACCACTTTCACAGACCCTGATGAAACTGGTAGGAAAAATGGAGGCAAAGGCCTCAAAGGGAAGAATAACTTTTAAGGGAGAAGACGGGTAGAGTAGGATAGAGATGGCAGGTAGTGAGAGTAGAAGATGGAATTTTGTGTGTAGAGGATTTTTGAGAAGAATGAGTAAATCAATGAGAAGAGAACAATAATAACAGTATAATAGGAGTCAATTTGCATTTGAACAATTAAACAGGAAAGAATATATTTTGTTGACTGATTAATGGTGGGAATGAAAGTGCAATAGTTAGGATATGAGATATTTCATGCCCTAGTCTAATCTCAGGATAGGCAAAGGAACCAGAATAAAGACAAATGTTGCCAACTATTTCTGATGTGTTTATATAGGTCTGTGCCCAAAAGGAATGTTTTATTATTGAACCATTCTAGTATTTGTCCTAATTTCAAGCTTTCATTTCTATTTTTTTCTAAAAAAAATCTTCATAAGTTAGCATAGTGCACTGCTTTCCATCATTTTTTCTTTCAGTGACACATAAATTTTTAAATCTCCATAAAATTGTGCATTATACTTTATACCATGAAGTGGATACTAATCAAGGGGCTTTGTGTTCAAAAGCTCAGCCTTTGAAATGAATATGGCTTACTGGTAATGAAGAAAATCCAAAAGAAAAACAGGATGTGTGGATAAGATAATTCCCCTACTGATTCTTCATATCTGATAGTAGGTCACTTGGATTCTTCAGGATCTCAAGAAAGGCAGTTAGCTGAGATGTAAGTTCTGTTGCTAAATTATTCCCATGCCTTTCAGTACTGGGGAGATTTTATCCTAAGCAGACTCTATAGCAGGCATCCTCAAACTTTTTAAACAGGGTGCTAGTTCACTGTCCCTCAGACCGTTGGAGGGTCAGACTATAGTTTTAAAAAAAACTAAACAAATTCCTATGTACACTGCACATATCTTATTTTGAAGTAAAAAAACAAAACGGGGCAGCGCCTGTGGCTCAGTGAGTAGGGCACTAGCCCCATATACCGAAGGTGGCCGGTTCAAACCCAGCCCCAGCCAAACTGCAACAACAAAAAAAAATAGCCGGGTCCTGTGGTAGGCACCTGTAGTCTCAGCTATTCGGGAGCTGAGGCAAGAGAATCGCCTAAACCCAGGAGTTGGAGGATGCTGTGAGCTGTGATGCTATGGCACTCTATCGAGGGTGATAAAGTGAGACTCTGTCTCTAAAAAAAACAAATAAACAAACAAAAAAAAAACAGGAACAAATACAATCACACCGCCTCATGTGGCCCGTGGGCCGCAGTTTGAGGACCCCTGCTCTACAGAGTACAAAACCTTTCACTTTGGGTATAAGTGGGTTTTGAACCCAGATCCTTACCTTGGACACTTAAATTTCCCAGATGTAATTAATACTGTTGGGGCATTAATATGGTTGGGGCTATTCTTGCCCAGGTTAGAGTGCTGTGGCATCATCATAGCTCACAGCAACCTCAAACTCTTGGGTTCAAGCAATCGTTCTGTGTCAGCCTCCCAAGTAGCTGAAACTATAGGCACCTGCCATAATCCATGGTAATTCTCTTTTTAGTAGAGACAGGGTCTCAGGAACTCATGAGCTCAAGTGGTATCCCCACCTGGGCCTCCCAGAGTGCTAGGATTACAGGTGGGAGCCACTGCATATGGCCTAAGGCTGTTCATTTTAATCATCACATACAATCACAATTATCTTCAAAAATGAGGGGAAGGCCAAACTGGGTAACTCACGCTGGGAGGCCTAGGTGAGTGGATTGCTTGAGCTCAGGAGTTCCAAGACCAGTCTGAGCAAGAGCCAGACACTGTCTTTACTAAAATAAGAAAGCTAGCTATGCATAGTGGCACTTGCCTTTAGTCCCAGCTACTAGGGAGGCTGAGGGATGAAAACTCAAGCCCAAGAGTTTGAGTTTTTTGTGAACTACGATGTCATAGCATTCTACTCAGGGCGACAGAGTGAGGCTCTTGTCTCAAAATAAATAATAAAACCTGTGAGCTTAGGCAATCCACCTGCCTCAGCCTCCCAAGTGCTGGGATTACAGGTGTAGGCTGTATAGGCTTTAATTTGCATGTGAGAAGTTCTATATCTTAGAGATTAAAAGTGCAGACTCTGGAATCAGTTTCTGGATTCAGACAGCTTCCTACTTCACCAGCTGTGACCCTGATGTTTCTAATTTCTTTCTTTTTTTGAGACAGCCTCAAGCTGCCACCCTGGGTAGAGTGCTATGACATCACAGCTCACAGCAACCTCCAATTCCTGGACTTAAGTGATTCTCTTGCCTCAGCCTTCCCACTAGCTGGGACTACAGGCGCCTGCCACAACGCCCAGCTATTTTTTGGTTGTAGTTGTTATTGTTGTTTGGCAGGCCTGGGCTGGATTTGAACCTTCCAGCTCTGGTGTATGTGGCTGGTGCCTTAGCCGCTTGAGCTACAGGCACCGAGCCAACTCTGACGTTTCTTAACTGCATTGCACCTTAGTTTCTTTATAACATGGAAATAATAATATCATTTCTCAAAAATAGCTATCATAAAGATTAAATGAAAAATATGTATCTGGCACATACCAAACATTTTATAATGTTTGCTATTATTACTATTTTGGATACTGTTGGAGATTCTAAAATTGTTTTTTTTGAGACAGAGTCTCAAGTCCCTACATAGAGTGCCGTGGCGTCACACAGCTCACAGCAACCTCCAACTCCTGGGCTTAGGCGATTCTCTTCCTTCAGCCTCCCGAGTAGCTGGGACTACAGGCACCAGCCACAATGCCTGGCTATTTTTTTGTTGCAGTTTGGTCGGGGCCAGGTTTGAACTCACCACCCTCTGTATTTGGGGCTGGCGCCCTACCCACTGAGCCACAGGCGCCACCCTTGTCTATTTGTGTGTGTGTATCTATATATATGTTGTTATGGAATTGAGTGCTATGTCCCAGGATGTCACTTGAGTCTTAATACTTAACCACAGAGAATATCCTATATATTGTTCTTGGAAGAGACATATCAATTAGGAACAGGGCTTCCAGAATGAAAGAAAGGAAAGGTTGGAATGCCCCAACCTACGGAAAAATAATCAAATAGGGGCAGCACGTGTGGCTCAGTGGCTAGGGCACCGGCCCCAGCCAAACTGCAACAAAAAAATAGCTGGGCATTGTGGCGGGCACCTGTAGTCCCAGCTACTCAGAAGGCTAAGGCAAGAGAATCGCCTAAGCCCAGGAGATGGAGGTTGCTGTGAGTTGTGTGATGCCATGGCACTCTATCAGGAGCAATAAAGTGAGACTCTGTCTCTACAAAAAAAAAAAAAAATTATTCTTAACCATAATGAAAAAAAACAATAACTACCTGACTGGCAGTTTGTTTTAATCCATAGAAATCATCACCAACACCTTGTGAATTGCAGTTCAGTGAGTAACTCCTCTTTCAAGTTTGTGTTTGTTTCTCAGGTGGGAGGTAGAGGGTTTCCAACTCACCTGTGGCTTTAGAATGCTGATGTTCTCAGCACACTCTTTTTAGGCACAGCTTCTTTGTAGTACTCCAAATGGTTTGAACCATGGCCACAGAAAGAAAGATGCAATGCTCGGATCATCTGCAAATAAAGAAAATGTGAGTATTTAATGGAAACCCAGATATATTAGCGGTTTTATTCTTTTGTGTAAAGCAATCCAATGATACCATTGTGAGACCTAGAGCCGTTTATACCTTAGTGTGCTGGACAAGGAAACTGCATTGCTTTAAGGAAAATAAGTATTTTTTCTTTCTTTCTTTCTTTTCTTTTCTTTTCTTTTTTTTTTTTTTTTATGAGACAGAGCCTCAAGCTATTGCCCTGGGTAGAGTGCCTTGGCATCACAGGTCACAGCAACTTCCAACTCCTGGGCTTAAGCTATTCTCTTGCCTCAGCCTCCCAAGTAGCTGGGACTACAGGCTCCCGCCACAATGCCTGGCTATTTTTTGGTTGTAGTTGTCATTATTGTTTGGCAGGCCCAGGCTGGATTTGATCCCTCCAACTCTGGTGTATGTGGCTGGTGCCTTAGCCGCTTGAGCTACAGGCGCCAAGCCTTGTTTTGTTTTAATTAGGGTTTGACCCAAGTTCTAAGAGATCAAGTTCCAAGTCCTACATTGCTGGTTATAGTTACTAATTACGCTTAGTTGATCAGTTGAGGACAAAAATTACTGTTACTGAAATATAAGGTATTTAGGAGGTGTTTTTTTTGTTGTTGTCTTTTTAGACAGAGTCTCAAGCTGTCACCCTGGGGAGAGTGCCATGGCATTATAGCTCACAGCAACCTCCAACTTGGGCTCAAGCAATCCTCTTGCCTCAATTTTTCTATTTTTTTAGTAGAGACAGGGTCTGTCTTTTGCTCAGGCTGGTCTTCAACTCAGGAGCTCAAGCAGTCCACCCGCATGGGCCTCCCAGAATGCTAGGATTACAGGTGTGAGACACCTCGCCCAGCCAGGAGTTCTTATTTTTAACAGATACCACATATGGATAATTTGTGCAACTTGTTCACAGATTATCTTCATGGCTTAACACTCAAGTAGATTTCTTAGTTTCTTCTTATTTCCCTCTTACTCTAGCTTTTTAGCCCCTGTTCTGAGGAAGCCATAGTTGTTTTTATCTAAGCCTTAGGCCATCCTTATGTTCCAAGTTGAAACTGGCCTCTCCAGAGCTACCTAATTTCTAAGATAATTCTCTAATCTCTTCAACTAATCCTCTTTTCTAGGCATCTTTTTTTCCGTGCCTCCCATTCCTTTCCCTAGGTCAGTATGCATAAAAGATAGCTGCTGTTCTTTTCTTACCTTGACTAAAATAAGCCTGTGTATTTGGTGGTTCTAATCAGCTTTTTCTTGGTTCACTTTTATAAATCTTACCGTCTTCTTCCTAAGCAGACTTCCTCCCTTTTACTACATACTTGTGACCATAAATTAGTACCCTCCGAAGCAAATCTATAAGTCGTACATCAAATCTAAACCATAATTTGCATCTTCAGAATATAGGGTTAGCCTTGATTACATTTAATGTGTTCTTTGAGGGTTATTCGTGGCTTCATCAGATGAAATGTTTTGGGTAGAACCAACTAACACTTCTCTTTCTCTAACGCAGTTTTTTATTATGCAGGAAAACAATACTTTGAAACCCTTAAAGTGGCAGGCACCCATGAACCTGAGATTTCAAAAGAGATTAGGGGGGCCTTATGTGTCTCCCCTTTCTCTGCTGGTGAGTCACTGAACATATCATTAAGGGTCATTTCAGGGTTATAGGCTATGGAATGGCAGGTCTGGATTTACAACTTTTTGAATTTTTCTAAGGTGACTTAGATGAGAAATAGGGAAGAAAAAGTAAAGTTTGAGCAGGAAAAGAGAGGAGCCATATATCCTCTGATCTTTCTGCTTAAATTTGAGGAGAAATTTTTTTTTTTTTTAGAGACAGAGTCTCACTTTATCACCCTCAGTAGAGTGCTATGGCGTCACAGTTCACAGCAACCTCCAGCTCTTAGGCTTAGTCGATTCTTTTGCCTCAGCCTCCCGAGTAGCTGGGACTACAGGCACCTGCTACAATGCCCGGCTATTTTTTTGTTGCGGTTTGGCTGGCGCTGGGTTTGAACCTGCCACCCTCGGTATAATGGGGCTGGCACCCTACTCATTGAGCCATAGATGCCGCCCAAGGAGAAATTTTTTTAGGTTTTTTTCCCCTTCTACTTTACTTTTTTAAGTATAAAGAATACCTTATTTTTAAATTATTTTAATTTTTTTCTACAGGTATAATCTTGCTATATTTCCAAGGCTAGATTTAAACACCTGGACTTAAGATATCCTTATGCCTCAGCCTCCTGAGTAGCTGGGCCTACAGGCACCTGCTACCATGTCCAGCTAATTTTTTTTAAGACAGAGTCTCAAGCTGCTGTCCTGGGTAAAGTGCTGTGGCATTACAGCTCACAGCAACCGCCAACTCTTGGGCTTAAGTGATTCTTTTGCCTCATTCTCCCAAGTAGTTGAGACTACAGGCACCCACCACAACGCCCGGCCATTTTTTAGTTGTAGTTGTCATTGTTGTTTGGCAGGCCCAGCCTAGATTCGAATCTACCAGCTCCAGTGTACATGGCTGGTGCTCTAGCCATTGAGCTACAGGTGCTAAGCCCAGCTAATTTTTTTTTTTTTTTTTTTTTAATTTTGAGACAAAGTCTCACTATACTGCCCTCCATAGAGTGCTGTGGTGTCATAGCTCACAGCAACCTCAGACTCTCGAGCTGAAGCAATTCTCTTGCCTCAGCCTCCCAAGTAGCTGGGACTACGCATCCTCCACAATGTCCTGCTATTTTGTTGTTGTTGTATTTGTCATTGTTCTTTTAGCTGGTCTGGGCTGGGTTTCAACCCTCCAGCCTCAGTTTATATAGCCAGCACCCTACCCACTAAGCTACGGGCACCGCCCTAATTTTTCTATTTATTTATTTATTTATTTATTTATTTTGGCAGGGCTCAGGTTTGAATCAGCCACCTCTGGCATATGGAGCCAGTGCTCTACTCCTTGAGCCACAGGCATTGCCCCAGTTTTTCTATTTTTAGTAGAGACAGGGTCTTGATCTTGCCTCGACTGGTCTGGAATTCCTGAGTTTAAGCTATATTCCTACCTCAGCTTCCCAGAGAACTAGGCAGGACCCACATTAAGGGCACTTCTTGTTTTTATAATAGCTATTCTATTATATCACATTAGTTGTGCTTATGGGCCACTGAATATCTTCTTTGAAGAAATGTCTATTCAAGACCTGTTAGATTTTTGTTGCTTTGTTATTATGAGTTATAGGAGTTCTTTATGTGTTATGAAATGAATGCCTGTCCAATGTATGATTTGTAAATATGTCCCATCCCGTGTGCTGCCTTTTTGCTTTTTTTTTCTTTAGATACAGAGTCTTACTCTGTTCCCCAGGCTGAAGTATAGTGGAGTGATAAACTCCTGGTCTGCAGTGATCATCCTGCTAGGACTATGGGTGTACAACACCATGCCTAGCTAATTTTTTTTTTTTTTTTAATTTCAGCTTGCTTGTTCATTCTTCTTCGTTTGAAGTACTCTTTTTTGTGTGTTCATTTTCTTCTTCCTCTGGCGATGCTCTTTTCCATTGCCTCCCCAGTAGCTGAGATTACAGATGCCCACCACAACGTCTGGCTGTTTTTGATGTTAGTAGAGATGGGGTCTTACTCTGGCTCACTGCTGCTCATACTGTTATCGAACCTCTGAGCTCAGGCAATCCACCTGCCTCGGCCTCCCAAAGCGCTGGGACTACAAGCGTGAGCCACCACGCCCCACCATTTTTTTTTTTTTTTTTTTTTTTTTTAAATAGAAGCTGGATCTCACTATGTTGCCCAGACTAGTCTCAAATTCCTGGCCTAACGCCATCCTCCTGCCTCCCTATTCTCTTTTGTGAGACAGAGTCTCACAACTGTTACCCTGAGTAGAGTGCTGTGGCATCATAGCTTACAGCAACCTCAATCTGTTGGGCTCATGTTAGCCCCTTGCCTCAGCCCTTGGAGTAGCTGGGACTACAGGCGCCTGCCACAATGCCTGGCTATTTTCAGAGATGGGGTCTTGCTCTGGCTGAGGCTGGTGTTGAACTCATGAGCTCAGACAATCTACCTGCCTTGGCCTTCTAGGAGTGCTAGGATTACAGGCGTAAGCTACCGTGCCCAGCCCCCTATTCACTTTTTTTTTTTTTTTTTTTTTGAGAGAGTCTTAATATGTCACCCTCTGTAGAGTACTGTGGAGTCATAGCTCACAGCAACCTCCAACTCTTGGGCTTCAATGATTTTCTTACCTGAGCCTCCCAAGTAGCTAGGACTATAGGCACCTGCCACAACGCCCGGCTATTTTTTGTTGCAGTTGTCATTGTTTAGCTGGCCTGGGCTGGGCTTGAACCTGTCACCCTTGGTAGAGTGCTATGGCATCACAGCTCACAGCAACCTCCAGCTCTTGGGCTTAGGTGATTCTTGCCTCAGCCTCCCAAGTAGCTGGGACTACAGGTGCCCATCACGAATTTGACTGGGGCTGGGTTTGAACCTGCCACCCTCGGTATATGGGGCCAGTACCCTACCCACTGAGCCACAGGTGCCGCCCCCCTATTCACTTTTTTAATAGTGTCCTTTGACACATAAAAGCTTTTCTTCTTTTGCTTTTTTTTGGGGAGGCAGAGTCTCACTTTGTCACCCTTGGTAGAGTGCCATGGAGTCACAGCTCACAGCAACTCAAACTCTTGGGCTTAAGCGATTCTCTTGCCTCAGCCTCCCAAGTAGTTGGAATGATAGGCCACAACTCCCAGCTTTTTTTTTTTTTTTAGAGACAGATCTCTCTCTTGTTTAGCCTGGTCAGGAACTCATGATTTGAGGGAATCCACTCGCCTGGTCTCCCAGTCATTGCACCCAGCCTTTGACATGTAAAAAGTTTTCATTTTGGTGAAAACCAATTTACCGTATATACTCGAGTATAAGCCGAGTTTTTTCGGCACAAAAACCCGAACTCGGCTTATACTCGGGTCATACAGGTTATTTGATTCGGTGATTGTGATTTAGCTTGATTACCTGTTAAGCTACAGTTTTCTGCACTTTATTTATTTAAAGTTTTTAAGTTGTTGCTAGTTTACAGTTTTTCTTTAGCAATAAATATTGAAAAGCATTTAACGTACTGATTCCTCAATTATAATTGTTTTGGGTATTATTTTTATTTTTGAAATTTACCAGTGGCTGCTGCTTTTTCCACCTCGGCTTATACTCAAGTCACTAAGTTTTCCCAGTTTGGGGGGTAAAATTAAGGGGTCGGCTTATACTCGGGTCGGCTTATACTCAGGTATATGCAGTAACCGTTTTTTTCTTTATCTGTATTTTTAGTGATCCAAATCCAGTGTCATGAAGGTTATCCCCCCTGTTTTCTTCTAAGAATTGTATAGTTTTAGTTCTTATATTTAGGTTTTTGATATATTATACATAGTTTGTAATGTTGTCCATATACTTGATAGGACAATGGAAACTTGGTGGAAAGTGAAATGAAGTATCTGGGCAGTCCCATTACTACTGTTCCAAAATTGGATAAAAGTTTAGATATCAGAGAAGACCAGGTAGAAGAGATTTCAGATGAATTGATGAAGTTTTCCATGGAAGATCAAGAGGCCAAGGTAAAGTATTCTCTGATATTTTTATCTTTGCATTATTTACATAGCTTTTCTTTTAACAGAATAAAGGAAGCTTGGCATTATTCACATTCCTTCATTCTGTTAAGAGAAAAATTTTAGACAAATTAAATTTAGCAGAATTTGTTTGACCGGAGAATGATGAATGAATTTGGCATCCTTTAAAACCAGAACAGATTCACTGGAACTCTAGTTTTTTTTTTTTTGTATTTTTTGAGACAGAGTCTCACTATGTCACCCTCAGTAGAGTGCTGTGGTATCACAGCTCACAGCAACCTCAAACTCTTGGGCTTAAGCCATTCTCTTGCCTCAGCTTCCTAAGTAGCTGGGACTATAGTCGTCCGCCACAATGCCCAGCTATTTTTGTTTCAGTTGTTTAGCTGGCCCAGGCTGGGTTCGAACCTGCCAACTTTGGTGTATGTGGCTGGTGCCGTAACCACTATGCTACGGTTGCTGAGCCTGAAACTCCAGTTGTATTTGTGGGCAGGCAGCATTACATGTAAGGACAGGAAACAGAAGTCAGGTACAGAAAATGTAAGTGAGGTATAGAGACAACATGATTGGTTACAGTGCAGTGTTTGCCTTATTTGAACATGGTTTGAACAGTTGGTTATTTGCAATTGACTGAAGCTCAGCTACTGTTATTGCCTGAGATTTTGTTATAAAAGTATACTCCTAAATTAGGCTTTCAGTTAGTTTTTGTGCTAAGTTAGATTGCAATTTGTTATGTAAAGACTCAAGTACACAGGCATCTTCAGGCCAAATTTAGTTTAACAATGCATTCTTCCTTTTTTTTTTTTTTTTTGAGACAGAGTCTCACTCCATTGCCCTCTGTAGAGTGCTCTGGCGTCACACAGCTCACAGTAACCTCCAACTCCTTGGTTTAGGTGATTCTCTTGCCTCAGCCTCCCGAGCAGCTGGGACTATAGGCACCTGCCACAAAGCCCGGTTATTTTCAGTTTGGCTGGGGCCGGGTTTGAACCCCCCAATCTCGGTATATGGAGCCGGCACCCCACCCACTGAGCCACAGGTGTCACCCCTTTTTGGGTTGTTTCTTTTAAGACAGTCTCACTCTGTTGCCTAGGCTAGAGTTAGTGCTCCCATGGCCTCAACCTAACTCACAGCAACTTCAAACTCCTGGACTCACAGAATCCTCCTACCTCAGCCTCCCAAATAGCTGGGATTATAGGCGTGTGCCACAACACCTTGCTAATTTTTCTGTTTTTAGTATGGATGAGGTCTCTTGGTCAAGCTGGTCTTGAACTCCTGACCTGAAGTGATCCTCCCATCTTGGCCTCCCAGAGTGCTAGGATTACAGGCATGAGCCAACATGCCTGGCCCAACAACTTGTTTTTTAATTAACTATGTTTTATGTCTAATATGTTGCAGCCACTGTGCTAAAAGCTAGAGCTGACAGAGATCAAGAAGGTGTGGTCTTCAATCTTTAGGCCTACCTCACTTTATCACCCTTGGTAGAGTGCTATGGCGTCACAGCGCACAGCAACCTCCAACTCTTGGGCTTAGGCCGTTCTCTTGCCTCAGCCTCCCCAGCAGCTGGGACTACAGGGGCCCGCCACAATGCCCGGCTATTTTTTGTTGCAGTTTGGCTGGGGCCAGGCTCAAACCTGCCACCCTTCGTAAATGGGGCCGGCGCCTTACCCACTGAACCACAGATGCTGCCCCAGACCATGAGAATCGTCTTACTGCTGGGTGAGCAAGTTCCAGTCAGTAGTTTGAGTAGATCCCCAGCAAAGTAATCTGGTATAAGTGGTACTTCTAGAATAATGGTAATGTTTAAGATATACCTAAGATGATTTTTCAGGTGTTTTGTGCTATATTCTTTCATTTCCTTTTATCCTTTCCGTATCACTGGGAGATATATCTGAAACCTGTGGCTTATAGCAGTGGTTCTCAACCTTCCTAATGCCGTGACCCTTTAATACAGTTCCTTGTGTTGTGGTGACCCCCAACCATAAAATTATTTTTGTTGCTACTCCATAACTGTAATTTTGCTACTGTTATGAATCATAATGTAAATATCTGATATGCGGGATATATTTTCATTGTTACAAAGGGGTCCTGACCCACAGGTTGAGAACAGCTTATAGGCTGATAGTTTCTGAGGCATTTAGCATTTAAGAATCAGCTTCATTTCTGTGAAACGAGTAGCACTGTGGGTGTGTGTTTTTTAACTTAGTCATGTTACAAGGCAAATGGGGTATAGCAGAGTTAGACTGCCTGGATTTAGTCCTTATATACTACAGCTATAACTGTTTGAAAAACAAACACTTTAAGACTCAGTTTTTTTGTTTTTTTTTGAGACAGGGTCTCACTTTGTCCCCCTTGATAGAGTGCTATGGTATCATAGCTCACAGCAACCTCCAACTCCTGGGCTTAAATGATTCTCTTGCCTCAGCCTCCTGAGTACCTGGGACTACAGGTGCCCACCACAGCACCCAGCTACTTTTTGGTTGTAGTTGTGATTGTTGTTTGGCAGGCCCAGGCTGGATTTGAACCTGCCAGTTCCTGTGTATATGGCTGGCACCCTAGCCACTGAGCTACAGGAGCTGAGCTGAATTTCTTTTTCTTTTTCGTTTTTTTTTTTAATTAAAAAAAAAAAATTGGCTCAGCACCTGTGGCTCAAGCAGCTAAGGTGCCAGCCACATACATCCGCCAAACAACATTGACCGCTGCAACCAAAAAGTAGCCGGGCGCTGTGGCGGGAGCCTATAGTCCCAGTTGCTTGGGAGGCGGAGACCGGAGACTTGCTTGAGCCCAGGAGTTGGAGGTTGCTGTGAGCTGTGACGCCACGGCACTTTACCCAGGGTGACAGCTTGAGGCTCTGTCTCAAATTAAAAAAAAAAAAAAAGTGGGCAGTGCCTGTGGCTCAGGGGAGTAGGGCGCCAGCCCCATATGCCAGAGGTGGTGGGTTTAAACCCAGCCCTGGCCAGAAACTGCAAAAAAAGAAAAAATTATTATTTTTTGAAAACTTATGAGTTAAAACAGCAATATTTTCTGGGTTTGACAATATCTATCCTAACAAATGTGAAGTGGTAGACTGGATGTAGTGCATCACGATCCTTAATCCTCATTCTTTAGGAGGCTGAGACAGAAGGATTGCTTGAGCCCAGAAGTTTTAGGCCAGCCTGGGCAACATAGAGAGACCCCATCTCTACATAGTAAAGTAGAAAACTTGACTGGGTGTAGTAGAGTATGCCTGTAGTACTTGGAAGTTTGAGGTGGAAGTGTTGCTTGGGCCCAGGAATTTGAGGCTACAGTGAGCCATGATCATGCGCTAGCCTGGGAGACAAAGAGAGTAAGACCTTATTTCTTTAAAAAAAGGCATCTCATTGTGCATTGTGATTTGACTTTCATTTTCCTGATGATTAGTGATGTTGAGCATCAGTCCCTTATCAGATATAATTTGCAAATATTTTCTCTTACTCTATAGGTTGCCTGTTTACTCTTTTTTTTTTTTTTTTTTTTTTTTTTGAGACAGCCTCAAGCTGTCGTCCTTGGTAGAGTGCTGTGGCATCAAAGCTCACAGTAACCTCCAACTCCTGGGCTTAAATGATTCTCCTGCTTCTGTCTCCCAAGTAGCTGGGACTACAGGCGCCTGCCACAATGCCCAGCTATTTTTTGGTTGCAGCGTCATTGTTGTTTGGCGGGCCCGGGCTGGATTTGAACCCGCCAGCTCAGGTGTACATGGCTGGCGCTTTAGCCATTTGAGCCCCAGGCACAGAGCCATGTGTACTCTCTTGATTATGTCCTTCGATGCCAAAAAAAAAAAAAATTTAATTTTGAAGTCTAATTTTCCACTTTTTCTTGTCTTTGCTTTTGATATACTTGAGAAATCATTGCAAGTAGAATGGTGCAACTTTCCCCCTATGTTTTAAGTTTTATAATTTTAGCTTTCATTTATTTATTTATTTTGTAGAGACAGAGTCTTACTTTATTGCCCTCGGTAGAGTGCCGTGGTGTCACAGCTCACAGCAACCTCCTGCTCTTGGGCTTAGGTGATTCTCTTGCCTCGGCCTCCTGAGTACTTGGGACCACAGGTTAACACAATGCCCAGCTATTTTTTTGCTGCACTTTGGCTGTTGCCAGGTTTGAACCCCCTACCATAGGCATATGGGTTCAGCATCCTACCCACTGAGCCACAGGCACGGCCCAATTTTAGTTCTTAAATCTAGGATCTTTGATTGATTTTGAGTTAATTTTTGTATATGGTATGAGGGAAGATGCTAACTTTGTTATTTTGCATGTGGAAATCTAGTTTCCCCAGTACCATTTGTTAAAAATGACTGTCCTGGCTCAGTGCCTTGCTCAGTGGTTAAGGCACCAGCCTAATGCACCGGGGCTGGGGGGTTTGAACCCTGCTAGGGTATGCTAAAACAACAATGACAACAATAACAAAAAAAGTAGCCAGGCATTGTCATGGGCATCTGTAGTCCCAGTTACTTGCAAGGCTGAAGCAAGAGAATCTCTTAAGCCCAAGAGTTTGAGGTTACTGTGAGTTGTGATCCCACAGCACTCAACCGAGGGCAACATAGTAAGATTGTCTCTGAATGTAATAAAACATACTTGAACGTTTTCTTTTGGGAAAAACTATAATGGCTAAGGATGATTAACTCCATCTGAACAATATTCCCAGCCTCCATTGAAGGGCGAGTTTGAGATTGTCTTGGATTCGAGGGAAATGTCAAGAGCGTGTGAGTCAGTGGAGTAGTATAGTGGTCTAGAAAGTAGCCTCTGGAGCCCAACTGCCTGGGTTCATAATTTGTCTCTTCCACTTTTAGCTGTGTGGATCTAGGTGAATCATATGATCTCCATGTGCCTCAATTTCTTAATTTAATAAAAGACAGGTTTTTCTAATACCTGTTCTATAGGATTGTTATGAGGATCAAGTGAGTTGAACATAAAACATGTAGAACAATTCAAGGTAGTTTAGAGTGTTGAATTATTTTAGTGTAGTACACAATTCATGGTTAGTTACTGTAGTGTTAGGACAGAAATATGTTGAGTTACAATGAAGGCTGATAGGTGAGGATGTTCAATGACCTTTCATTGAGCCTCCTCATTTGACCTCAGCAAAGTAAAAATTTGAAGTAATCTGATGACTCCGGAGGTGGTTAGGTGAGGGCCTTGAAGAGGATGAATAAGGTTGTAATTGACTTTTGGAGACTACAATTACTAAAAGGCTAAAAAAATGGTATTTAGATGGGTCTATGAAGTATTCTAGGAGAAACTTGCATGGTATAGTGTCTTATAAGAATGTTCTATCCTTCTATTGGTCATTGTCCCAAAATAAAATTGTTCCAACAAAAACAATGTTCTGGCTCAGCGCCCGTAGCACAGTGGTTATGGTGCCAGCCACATACACCGTGGGTGGCGGGTTCAAACCCAGCCCAGGCCAGCTAAACAACTACAACAACAAAATAGCCGAGCATTACTCCGGAGGCTGAGGCAAGAGAATCACCTCAGCCCAAGAGCTGGAGGTTGCTATGAGCTGTGACGCCATAGCACTCTACCAAGGACAACAAAGTAAGACAAAAAAAAAAAGATGAGCCAATTATCTAGAACAGTGCTACTTATCAGAACTTTCTAAAATGGGCATGTTTTATATCTGCCCAATACAGTATCCAGTAGCCACATTTAGCTATTGAGAACTTAAAATGTGGCTGATGGAACTAAGGAACTAAATTTTTAATTTGCTCAAGTTTTTTTTTTTTTTTTTTTTTTTTTTGAGACAGAGCCTCAAGCTGTCGCCCTGGGTAGAGTGCTGTGGCATCACAGCTCACAGCAACCTCCAACTCCTGGGCTCATGCGATTCTCCTGTCTCTGCCTCCTAAGTAGCTGGGACTATGGGCACCTCCCACAACACCTGGCTATTTTTTGGTTGTAGTTGTCATTGTTGTTTGGTGGGCCCTGGCTAGATTCGAACCCGTCAGCTCAGGTGTATGTGGCTGGCGCCTAAGCCACTTGAGCCTTTTTTTTTTTTTTTTTTTTTTGGTGAGACAAGGTCTCACTGTGTTGCCTAGGTTCAAGTGCAGTGGCTATTCCAGGCATGATCAGAGCAGCCTGCAGCCTTGAACTCTTAGACGCAAGTGCGCAAGTGATCCACCTGCTTCAGTCTCTTGAATAGCTGAGACTACAGATACACAGCAGCCTGACTAATTTTTTTTTTTTTTGAGACAGAGTCTCACTTTGTTGCCCTCAGTATGTGGCATCACAGCTCACAGCAACCTTAAACTCTTGAACTTAAGCGATTCTCTTTCCTCAGCCTCCCAAGCAGCTGAGACTATAGGCGCTTGCCACAACACCCTGCTATTTTTTGGTTGTAGTTGTCATTGTTGTTTGGCAGGCCCGGGCTGGGTTTGAACCCACCAGCTCCAGTGCATGTGGCTGGCACCCCAGCCACTGAACTATAAGCGCTGACTAATTTTTCTTAAGTTTTAATTAAAATAAATAGCCATGTGTGGCTAATGTCTATTATATTGGAACAGATCTAGATCTCTTTTATTTATAAGGTATGGTCCCTGGTATAGCCACATCAGTATCATGAAGGAATTTCTTGGCAATGCAAATTTCGTGGGTCCCTCCCCAGGCCTTCTTTTTTTTTTTTTCCTTGCAGATGGAGTCTTACCATGCCACCCTCAGTAGAGTGCTGTGGTGTCACAGCTCATAGCAACCTCAAACTCTTTGGGCTTAAGTGATTCTCTTGCCTCAGCCTCCCAAGTAGCTAGAACTCCAGGCGTCTGCCACAATGCCCGCCTGTTTTTTTGTTTTTTTTTTTTTTTTGTCATTGCTGTTTAGCTGGCTGGGGCTGGGTTCAAACCTACCAACCTCAGTATATGTAGCTGGCGCCATAACCACTGTGCTACGGGCACTGAGCCAGCCAACCCCCAGTTTTTAAGCCTTTAACATGGGAACTAGGGATGAGTAGGAATCTTGTTACTTTCAGGGCTTAGGTCTAAAGAAGACAGCCTCTCTGTGTGACATTAATGTCCCTCAGATGCTGGAGGAAGATGCTAACCAGGGGCATCTGATTGGTGATTTCTCCAAGGTGAGTTTGCTTATAACCATTCTGTATTTCACTGCCATTCTGAGTCTGATTCTTTTTTTTTTTTCTTTTTAAGACAGAGTCTCAAGCTGTCGCCCTCCATAGAGTACATGGTGTCACAGCTCACAGCAACCTCAAACTCTTGGGCTTAAGCAATTCTCTTGCCTCAGCCTCCCAAGTAGCTGGGACTGCAGGCGTCTGTTATAGCGGCCGGCTATTTTTTTTGTTGTAGTTGTTGTTTAGCAGGCCTGGGCCAGGTTCGAACCTGCCAGCCACAGTGTATATGGCTGGCACCCTAACCACTGAGCTACAGGCGCTGAGCCTACCTTTTTTCTTGATTTAAAAAAAAAAATATATATATATATATATATGTGTGTGTGTGTGTGTGTGTATGTGTGTGTGTATATATATATATATATATATATAGAGAGAGAGAGAGAGAGAGAGAGAGAGAGAGACAGAGACAGCCTCAAGCTATCACCCTGGGTAGAATGCTGTGGTGTCACAGCTCAGGGCAACCTCCAACTCCTGGGCTTAAGCGATTCTCTT
Organism: Loris lydekkerianus; assembly: GCA_963574355.1. Taxonomy (NCBI): domain Eukaryota; kingdom Metazoa; phylum Chordata; class Mammalia; order Primates; family Lorisidae; genus Loris; species Loris lydekkerianus. Next base: position 18,217 of record CAUYPK010108456.1, on the reverse strand, counting down.
GCCTCAGCCTCCGAGTAGCTGGGACTACAGGTGCCTGCCACAATGCCCAGCTATTTTTTGGTTGTTGTAATTGTTGGGCAGGCCCAGTCTGGATTTGAACTCACTAGCTCTGGTGTATTTGGTTGGCGCCTTAGCTGCTTGAGAGCTACAGGTGCCACCCAATAAAAATATTTTTTAATTGCATAAATAATACTGGGTCGTTAAAGAAAAGTTAGAAAATGACAGTAATTATACCAAACCTTATCAACCAGAGTTATTTATTGCTTGATATATGCTCTTAAAGACTTTGGTGTTTTTTTTTTGGCTTAGCGCCATGGCTCATTGAGTAGGGTGCCAGCCACATACAACAAAGCTGGCGGGTTCAAGCCTGGCCTGGCTTTTCTAAACAACGAGAACTGCAACAAAGAAAAATAGCCGGGCGTTCTGGCGGGTGCCTGTAGTCCCAGCTACTTGGGAGGCTGAGGCAAGAGAATTGCTTAAGCCAAGAGTTGGAGATTGCAAAGTCTTTTCTTTTTTTTTTTTTTTTCTTTGTAGAGACAGAGTCTCACTTTACTGTCTTAGGTAGAGTGCCATAATGTCACAGGACTCACAGCAACCTCCAGCTCGTAGGCTTCCGCGATTCTCCTGCCTCAGCCTCCCGAGCAGCTGGGACTACAGGCGCCCGCCACAATGCCCGACTATGTTTTGGTTGCAGTTTGGCTGGGGCTGGGTTTGAACCCGCCACCCTTGGTATATGGGCCCAGCGCCCTACTCACTGAGCCACAAGTGCCACCCATTTTTTTTTTTTTCCTTTTTTAAGACAGTCTCATTCTTTTCCCCAGGTAGAATGCCATGGCATTATCATAGCTCCCTGTAACCTCAAAGTCCTAAGCTCAAATGATCCTCTTGCCTTAGCCTCCTGCGTATGGGTGCATGATACGCACCTGGCTGATTTTTTTTTTTTTTTTTTGTAGAGACAGAGTCTCACTTTACCACCCTCGGTGGAGTGCCGTGACGTCACAGGACTCACAGCAACCTCCAGCTCTTGGGCTTCCGCAATTCTCCTGCCTCAGCCTCCCAAGCAGCTGGGACTACAAGCAGCTGGGACTACAGGCGCCCGCCACAACACCGGGCTATTTTTTGGTTGCAGTTTGGCCGGGGCTTGGTTCGAACCTGCCACCCTCGGTATATGGGGCGGGCGCCCTACTCACTGAGCCACAGGCGCCACCCTGATTTTTATATTTTTATTTTTTTATTTGTTTATTTTTCAGAGACAGAGTCTCACTTTGTTACCTTTGGTAGAGTGCTGTAGTGTCACAGCTCACAGCAACCTCCAGCTCTTGGGCTTAGGTGATTCTCTTGCCTCAGCCTCCCAAGTAGCTGGGACTACAGGCGCCCACCACAACGCCCAGCTATTTTTTCTTTTTTGTTTATTTTTTGCATTTTGGCTGGGGCCAGTTTCAAACCCACCACCCTCAGTATATGGGGCCGGTGAACTACTCACTGAGCCATAGGTGCCGCCCTAATTTTTCTTCAGGCTGGTCTGGAACTCCTGAGCTCCAGTGATCCTCCTGCCTTGGCCTCCCAAAGTGGTAGGAATATAGGCGTGAGCCACTCTGCCCATCCTTAAAGACTTCTTTTATTTTATTATTATTATTTATTTGAGACAGAGTCACAATCTTTGGCAGTGGGTAGAGTGCCATGGCATCTCAGTGCACAGCAACCTCCAACTCTTGGACTCAAGCAGTCCTCTTGCCTCAGTTTTTCTATTTTTAGTAGAGACGGGGTCTCGCTTTTGCTCAGGCTGGTCTCAAGCTTCTTTTTTTTTTTTTTTTTTTGGTGGGTGGTCTCAAACTTCTGAGCTAAAACAATCCACCCTTCTCAGCCTCCCAAAGTGCTAAGATTACAGGCGTGAGCCACCGTGCCCAGCCTAAAGACTTTTTTTCTATGTGTGTCCACAAAAACATACCTATATACTCAAGTATATGCGGTATACAAAATGCATTTTTGTTTTTCTTCAAAAATGTTTATGGTGTTTTGTGATCTGTTGGGTTTTCTTTTTCTTTCTTTTTTTTTTGAGAGACAGTCTCACTTTATCACCCTCAGTAGAGTGCTGTGGCATCACAGCTCACAGCAACCTCCAACTCCTGGGTTTAAGCTATTCTCTTGCCTCAGCCTCCCAAGTAGCTGGGACTACAGGCATCTGCCACAACGCCCAGCTATTTTTTTGTTGCAGTTTGGCTGGGGCTGGGTTTGAATCCACCTCCCTTGGTATATGGGGTTGGCACCCTACTCACTGAGCCATAGGCACCACCACCCTGATCTGTTGATTTCGTTTCCCTTGTTTAATATTATATCAGGAGAGGCTGGGTGCAGTGGCTTATGCCTGTAAACCTAGCACTCTGGGAAGCTGAGGCGGGTGGATTGCTTGAGTTCAGGAGTTCAACACCAGCCCGAACAAGAGTGAGGCCCCGGCTCTAAAAATAGCCAGGTGTCTGCTAAAAGCAGATGCCTTTAGCTACTTGGGAGATTGTGGCAAGTGAGCTACTGTAGCCCAAGAGTTTGAGGTTGCTGTGAGGTATGATACCATAGCACTCTACCAAGGGTGACAAAAGCTGTCTCAAAAACAAAAATTTTTTTAAAGAAATAAATCCTTTCTTATAGGATATTTAGTTTTATAGTTTTTCCGTATGAGTGATACTGAGATAGACATCGGATGGGAAACCTGAAACTTTGTGTATGTCCTTGATTGGTTCCTTGGCCTTGGTTCCTTAAGCACATTATGAGGCCACTGATTTTTGAAGGATTCTGGGGTTTTAAGAGTTATTTGGAAAGGAGGACAATGTATGGGTCTTGATCTCAAACTTGGGCATGGAATACTTGCTGTTATTTCAGCTATTGTGTATTTCTAGGTATGTGCACTGCCAACCGTGTCAGGGAGACACCAAGATCTGAAGTATGTCAACCCAGAAACAGTAAGCAGATTTCTGGAGATGGTAACTGGTTACATAAGGTGCCATCTGGTCTGTTCTGTCCCTAAAATCCCCACTTCCATTTGTTTTTCTTTCACTATGTTCACTCACATAAACTCCTTATTCAATTGAAGCTGTATTTAAAAGACTCCCTTTTGGCCAGGCATAGTGGCTTATGCCTATAATCCCAGTGCTTTGGGAGGCCAGGACAGGAGACAGGAAGATGCTTGACCTCAGGAATTTAAGGTTGTAGTGAGCTATGATGATGCCACTGTACTCTAGCCCAGGCAACAGAGTGAGACCCTGTCTCAAAAAAAAAAAAAAAAAAAAAGTGGGCTCATGATGAATATGTCGTGTTGTAATTAGCTTGGTAACACATTATAAACATCTTTTTAAACCAATAAGATATCTATATCATTTTAATAGTTTACAATATTCTATTCTACTGACATGTATACCTTATTTTATCCAAACCTTGTTATTGAATAGTTCTTTCTTTCTTCCCTTTCCTTCCTTTCGTCCTTCCGTCCTTCCCTCCCTCTTTCCTCTTCCCACTTCCTGTTTCTCCTTCCCCTTTCCTTTTGACAGGATCTTACTCTGTCACCTGGGCTAGAGTACAGTGGCATCATTATAGCTCATTGCAACCTCAATCTCCTAGGCTCAAGCAGCCTCCTGAGTAGCTGGGACTACAGGTGCATGCCACCATGCTTGGCTAATTTTTAAGTTTTTCGTAGAGACAGGGTTATTGCTACATTGCTTAGATTGTTCTTAAACTCTGCGCCTCAAGTGATCCTCCCATTTTACCCTCCCAAAGTGCTAGGATTACAGGCATGAGACACTGCACCTGACTTCTAATTTTTTTTTTCTTTTTTTTTTTGTAGAGACAGAGTCTCACTTTACCGCCCTCAGTGGAGTGCCGTGATGTCACAGGACTCACAGCAACCTCCAGCTCTTGGGCTTCCGCAATTCTCCTGCCTCAGCCTCCCGAGCAGCTGGGACTACAGGCGCCCACCACAACGCCGGGCTATATTTTTGTTGCAGTTCGGCCGGGGCTGGGTTTGAACCCGCCACCCTTGGTATATGGGGCCGGCGCCCTACTTACTGAGCCACAGACGCCGCCCTGTTTGTTTGTTTTTGAGACAGAGCCTCAAGCTGGTGCCCTGGGTTGAGTGCCCTGGCATTACAGCTCACAGCAATGTCCAACTCCTGGGCTCAAGTGATTCTCCTGCTTCCGCCTCCCAAGTGGCTGGGACTACAGGCACCCGCCACAACGCCCATCTGTTTTTTGGTTGCAGCCATCATTGTTGTTTGGTGGGCCCTGGCTGGATTCAAACCTGCCAGCTCAGGTGTATGTGGCTGGCACCTTAGCTGCTTGAGCCACAGGCGCTGAGCCAGACTTATAATATTTTGATAAACGAAAAAAATGCTAAACTGAGTAGGATTGTACCTATATCTTTGTGCGCTTTTTTCTCTTTACTCAAGATATTAGAAAAGAAATTGCTGAGTCTGAGTATAATTACAATTGTTTTTATACTTATTTGCAAAGTTCCTCTCAGAAAGATTGAACCAATTTATACTCCTATACTTAGCTTAAGTTACCTCATCTAGGTATCAACCTTTTCCTTTCCATATGCTTTTCTAAAAGACTTGCTTTCTTCCTTTACAATGGCAGGTGGGGAACTGTTTCCTATCTCTTCCTACAAAATCAAGATCTCTATTTATTATCTCTGCCACTGCAGAAGTCCTTAGGTATGTCTTGAGAAGCTGATTCTAGCCATGCCTGCCCTTAGATGTGTTGCCAGAATGTGGTCTTTCTTGGTGTCCCAGCAGTGCCACATCTTTTGGTTCTCTAAAATGGATACTTCCTATTTCATCCTCTTGTGTGGGGTAGGACTGAACCATTGCCACATTTCAAATATAGGATAACTTGGAGTCTGGCATACAGCAGAATCCTGCGTGACTAACAGAGTGTGCACATAAAGAACTATATCATTGACTCTTCTCTCTCTCAGATGGCATTGAGCAAGATGTTTAATCATTATTTCTGTGCAGGTGGCTGCCTTACTCTTGGGGAAGTTCCAGGGTCTGATTGAGAAGTTTTATATCATTGATTGCCGCTATCCTTATGAGTACCTGGGAGGACATATCCAGGTGAGATGGCACTATGGGCATTAGTGAGGTTGGGTGCTAGAATAGCTCTTTATTTAGTAAAGTGCGTAGACAAAGGGTCCTATGAACACTAGAACTGAGACAGAGATTATACATTTGGAACACACAAAACTGAAGTCTTAGGCCAGGCATGGTGGCTCATGCCTATAATCCCAGCATTCTGGGAGGCTGAGGCAGGTGGATTGCCTGTGCTCACAAGTTTGAGACCAGCCTGAGCTAGAGTGAGACCCCATATCTAAAAAGCTGGGTGTTGTGGCAGGGTTCTGTGATCCCAGCTACTTTGGGAGGCTGAGGCAAGATAATTGCTTGAGCCCAAGAGTTGGAGGTTGCTGTAAGCTACCATACCATGGCACTCTACCAAGGGTGACAAAATAAGACTCTGTCTCATAAATAAATTAATTAATTAATTTAAAAAACCTAACGTCTTCAGTCCTGTTTTTATTTTTCTTGTTGTTGTTGTTGTTGCTGTTTGTTTGTCTCACTCTATTGTTCAGGCTAGAGTGCTATGGCTCCAGCCTAACTAACATCAACCTCAAACTCCTGGGTTTAAGCAGTCCTTCTACCTCAGCCTTCTGCCACAATACCCAGCTAATTTTTTTCTATTTTTAGTAGAGATAGGGTCTTGCTCTTGCTCAAACTTGTCTTGAACTCCTGAGCTCAAGTGATCCTCACACTTTGGCCTCCTAGAGTGCTAGGATTACAGACATGAGCTACTAGTAGCACCTGGCCCTCATTCCTGTTTTAATTCTTTATACCTTGAGAAACTTTCTTCCCTTTCCCTCCTAGACCATTCTCCCTCAAAGGCTCCTACCTAGAAATATATTAATCTGAGAAGCACTTTACAAACACTTACTGCTCATGGACATTCCTTGTAATGACCTCTACACTTAAGGTGGTTCAGTTCTATGAACATTTATTATCCATAGAGCAATACTATATATCTAGCTCTATACTAGGCCCAGGGATAGATATATAGATATATACTTATGTCCCTGCCCCGAGAGTGTTTATAGTCTAGTTTTTCTGGCCCAAACATATCAGACTGGTATTCTAGTCATTTCTAAGTATTGGCACTGCCCACGAGCTCTGAGGAAATATTTGTTAAAATTATTTTTCTAGGGCAGCGCCTGTAGCTCAATGAGTAGGACGCTAGCCCCATATACTGAGGGTGGTGGGTTCAAACCCAGCCCCGGCCAAACTGCAACAAAAAAATAGCTAGGTGTTGTGGGAGGCATATGTAGTCCCAACTACTTAGGAGGCTGAGGCAAGAGAATCGCCTAAACCCAGGAGTTGGAGGTTGCTGTGAGCTATGACGCTACAGCACTCTACCAGGGGTGATAAAGTGAGACTCTGTCTCTTAAAAAAAAAAAAAAAAAAAAATTCTTTTTCTAGGGCGGCGCCTGTGGCTCAGTGGGTAGGGCGTCGGCCCCATATACCAAGGGTAGTGGGTTTGAACCCAGCCCCGGCCAGCTAAAACAGCAATGGCAACTGCAACAAAAAATAGCTGGGTTTTGTGGCGGGCCCCTATAGTCCCAGCTACTTGGGAGGCTGAAGCAAGAGAATTGCTTAAGCCCAAGAGTTGGAGGTCGCTGTGAGCTGTGATGCTACAGCACTCTACTGAGGTGACAGAGTGAAACTGTCTCAAAAAAAAAAAAAAAAAAATTATTTTTCTACAGGGAGCCTTAAACTTGTATAGCCAGGAAGAACTGTATAACTTCTTTCTGAAGAAGCCCATGATCCCTTTGGACACCCAGAAGAGAATAATCATCGTGTTCCACTGTGAATTTTCCTCAGAGAGGGGTCCTCGGATGTGAGTCTACATGAGATAGGGTGGGTGATGGCAGTGGATCTTGAGATGAACTTCCCAGATCAGTTCAGGCAGAGACTGACTAAATAAATGCTCTCTGGTACAGTTTGAAGAATATTATGGAGGTTGAAAGAAGATGTTTCTACAATTGAAAAGTTAGGAGTAATAAAGGAAAAGGGATTGGGAATGAGAAGGCCTTGGTGGAAAAAAATGGTGCTATTTGGACCTTGTTTTGCAAACTAATGTAGTGAGATCAGAAGGTCCTTTTGGGGGTTAGCAATTGTCTTTTTCTTCCCTCTCCCCGGCAAATGGTCCCTAAGATTCCAACTTTATTTCCACCCCACTCATGTCTCTGATTTTCTTAAAGGTGCCGCTCTCTGAGAGAAGAGGACAGGGCTCTGAACCAGTATCCTATACTGTACTACCCAGAGCTGTATATCCTTAAAGGAGGCTACAGAAACTTCTTTCCAGAATATATGGTAAAAGAAATATGGGATAATGGGAGGAGCCTGGACTTGTGGGGGAACAAACTTTAGCATGCTACTCACAGGGCCTACAAAGCACTCTGAGAAGAAATTGGGGCTCCTCTTTAACTACCGCTAGCAGCAGCTTCTCTGTTATACTTAGTAGGCAGAGTTCAGAGTTCTAAAAAATCCCTTACTCTATCCCCTACCTTTCAGACGCTGTGTGAACCACAGAGCTACTGCCCTATGCATCACCAGGACCACAAGGCTGAGCTGCTGAGGTGTCAAAGCCAGAGCAAAGCGCAGGAAGGGGAGCTGCAGCTACAGGAGCAGATTGCCCTCCTGGTGAAAGACATGAGACCATGATAATGGAGCAGCCACTGGCAGCTATGGAGTCACCAAAAGATGCTGCAGAAACAGGCCATCTTCTAGATGGCTAAACCCATGATTGTTAAAAGATATCTGCAGAACAATAGGCTACCACTATTGAAATCTCATTCTTGGGGATTGGTTAGGTTTTAGTAGAGGTGAAACCTGGTGGCTTGTGGTTGAGTCCTGGAGCTGGCTTTATAAGACTGCAGCCTTGGGTTACATGGAGATTTGTGTTGCTTCCGGGAGCTCTTGTATTCCTCTTCCCGATTACTCATGTTTTCTCACAAGCTAGCCAACATTTTCTCTCACTCTTTCTGGCTGTGCAAGAGAGTTGCCCAGCTTCTTTCTCTGTAATTTCCTTGTTTCTACCTCTCCCTTTTTTTTTAAATGGGAAAATAAACACTACAAAATGAGAGGTATGATGTGAGCCCAGCCTGCTTCGAGATCTGTATAAGGAGATGATCACCAAATTAAACTCCTTCAGACATAACTGGTGACTATCTTTATTCATAGCTGAGACCAGAGTGCTTTCCTCCAAACCAGTAGTTCTCAAAGTTTGGATCCTAAACCATTACCATCATGTGAACTTGTTTGAAATGCAAATTTCCAGGCCTCACCTGAGACCTATAAATCTACTAAACCAGAACATCTAATGTTATTGCTCAAAAGCCTGAATTTTTAAAAATCTTTCTTTTGAGATGATTTTTTTTTTTTAAGGCAGTCTCACTATGTCGCCCTCAGTAGAGTGCTGTGGCATTACAGCTCACAGCAACCTCAAACTCTTGGGCTTAAGCAATTCTCCTGCTTCAGCCTCTGGAGTAGCTGGGACTATAGGCACCTGCCACAACGCCTAGCTATTTTTTTGTTGCAGTTGTCATTGCTGTATAGCAGGCCCCAGGCCGGGCTCAAACCCGCCAGCCTTGGTGTATATATGTAGCTGGTGCTCTACTCACTGAGCCATGGGCATTAAGCCCAGAAGATTTTTTTCTTCTTTTAAACAAAAATCTGCAAGATTTTTTCAGTTGATTCTTATGCATGCTAACTAAAGCTGAGAAACACTACTGCAGAGTTAAGGAAAACCTTCCAAACTGTATTATTCAGCAATATCCTAGGATTTTTTATTTATTTATTTTTGAGACAGTCTCAATCTGTTGCCCTGGGTAGAGTTGTGTAGTGTCACAGCAACCTCCTACTCAGACTCAAGCGATCCTCTTGCCTCAGTTTTTCTATTTTTAGTAGAAACAGGGTCTTGAACTCATGAGCTCAAGCAATCCACCCAACTTCGCCTCCCAGAGGGCTAGGATTATAGGTGTGAGCCACCATGCCCAGTTTAGGCTTTACTTTTCAAGGCCATTTCCTGGTATCTGGTATGTTACCTAAAAGTACACTCCAGACTCAGCACCATGAGGTATCTAGGTACCAAGACAATTGCTTTTTTTTTTTTTTTTTTTAATCCTAGTTCTTTCCCAAAGAACAACTGGCATTCTTTGAGGCAGATGATGATGTAGATCTGAGTTGGACTCAAAATGTTCCTTGTCTATACTCTCAGGTTTTAACTTTTCCCTTTCCCAAACTATTTTTTCCACTTCATTTCACATCTCACAAAGATAAGCTTAGGATTTAGGATGGTTAGAAGTAGAGGTTTGTGATATAGGAAGCTAGAAATAAAAATGCAAAGCAAAATCTGGTAGACTTCAGGAAAACCTTTTAAACTGCATTCTTCAGCAATACCCCTGGCTTTTCTTTCTTAGGGCTCTTTAAGATGTATAGGCTTTTATTTGCAGTTATAGACCTACTTGGCCTTGGGTAGTGATAGTATTGACTGAACATTGTCATTCTTTGGTCTTAACCTAGTAGTACTTACTGATAACCCACCATCAGAAAAGGACAAAATCCTCTGAAGCCTAGGCTAAGATAGAATGGAGAGAAAAATAACATCTTCCTAGGTTCTGCAGCAGGAAGTGGGTAGGAGAGGAGGGTAGCCATAGGGCAGCCCACGCCTGTCCCTAAGTGAGTGGCTGGACTAATTTTTTTCCTGCAAGGATTGCATGTGCTCTTGCCCTGGAGTGCTGCATGCATGCCTCACAGCAGAGGGCACTGCTGTATTCTCCAAGCCAGCCAGCTGAAGGCTGTGGCCTCTGTTCCTAGCTCCTGCCTGTCAAGAGGAAAACTAACTCTCAGGCTTTATCCTTAAGTTCTTGAGCTCAGAGCTCAGAAGGGCTTGGGGGAATACAGAGTGAAAAGCTGCTACTGCATTAGGTAAAGATGACTGAGGGAAAGATGCTGTTCCTCTTCTACCCACATGTGTGCCCCCTGTTCTCTCTGCCACTCAGGAATTCCTAGTAGCTTGAGGAGGAAACTAGTTGAAGCATCTCTTCCAAGGGTAAGGAGGAGCCCCTGACTCACTGCCTCCTCCCTTAGTGGATCATTTCCCCAGAAAAGTAGAATTAAACACCAACCTGAGAAGAGATTGATGTACATGTGTTCACATGGCAGTAGTCTTAAGTAGAAATCCTGAGTTGCACAATAAAAACTAGGCTCAGTTATCTACTTCATGGAAAATTGTTTTATTTCCCCAAAAGGCAACATTTTCCCATAAGAACCTCCCCTGTATAGGGACTGTTATTTGATTAATGTTATTTTCAGGAATAATAATAGTACCTAACACTTTCCAGGTGCTTTATGTATGCAAGACTTTTCCTAAACTCATTTTATGTGTATAAATTGGAGGGATTAAATAACTTGTTTGAAGTCACACAGCTATTAGATGATGTTGGGATTTGAACCACAGCAGTATGGCTCCAGACTATCAAAGAACAAGGTGCTTTTCTAGGGTTAGCACTGTATTGGATGTTAAATCCATTAAGAACATCAATTGTAGGTTCTTGAGAATTGGGGGCACTTCACTAGTATAGTGATGAGTATTTAAAAAATAATTTGACCATGAGGTTTGCTTGGGCTTGGGAGATGAGGTTACAGGTAGACACTAAAAGGAGAATCACTTGAGCCCAGGAGTTTGAGGTTGCTGTAAGCTGTGACGCCAGGGTACTCAACCCAGGGTGACATAGCGACACTCTGTCTCAAAAAAATAAAAACCTGGTTGTCAATCTAGCCTAGGACCGGCTGACCTGCTATAGAGAAGGGAGGAATATTTATTTTATCAGGAGTGTAAAGTGGGAAATGTGGGGGATTCCCTCCCCATTCAGTTCAGGCATATGTTCAAGAAGTACCAATTTTTTTTTGAGACAGTGTTCTATGTTGCCCTGGGTAGGGTGCTGTAGTGTCACAGCTCATAGCAACCTTAAACTATTGGGCTTAAGCAATTCTCCTGCCTCAGCCTCCCAAGTAGAGGGAACTACAGGCACCGCCCCAGTACTGGGCTATTTTTTGATTGTAGTTTTCATTATTGTTTGGCAGGTCCAGGCTGGATTCAAACCCACCAGCTCGGTGTATGTAGCTGGTGCCCTAGCTGCTGAACTACAGGCGCTGAGCCAGAAGTACCAATTCTTTTAAACATAAACATCTGGAGTTATCAATTCTAAAATATGACACAATTCCTGCCTTCAAGAAACTGATAGCCAGAAATGGTAGTGCATTCCCATAGTCCCAGCTACTCAGGAGGCTGAGGTGGGAGGAGCCCTCAAGCCTTAGAATTTGAGGCTCTAGTGAGATATAATCACACCTCTACTCCAGCAGAGGCAACAGAACAAGACTTTAGAAAAAAGAAGAAAAGAAACTGAAGGGTAAAAAATAGTTCTCTCTGTTCCCATCCTCCTAAGAGCACTCTGACCCAGTAGTATAATACATTCAGCAAAAGGAAGAAATACTGCAGCCTCCAGTTCCAAATCAGCAGGTTGGTGGTGGGAGCTGACTAATTTCATAGAATAACACCTATAATCCACCTGGGGTCATATTAATCAGTGCTTGCTATGTGCCAGGCATAATATTAAGCCCTTTATCCTATATATACATTTCCTTGATCCTCACAACTGTTACATGTTGATATCATCCTTAATTTTAAGGATGAACAAGTAGAAGCACAGAAAAATTAAGTGACTTTCCCAAAGTCACCCAGCAAATGTTGGAAATGGCATTTGAACCCAAGCAGTCTTGTAAAGCTTGTGGCCTGAACTATTCATTATATTGCTAACATCCTGGATTAGGATAGCAAGAATTAAAGTTCAACAGGCAGAGAGGACTTGAGAGGAGGCAGATTCCATATAGCCTGACAATAAGAGGAGAAATCAAGAATACAGATGAAAGTGGAGTAAGATATAGAAACTTTGGACCTTTGTCCCCATTCAGTGGGTTGTAAAGCCCTCCACAAGGCAGAGTTTGAATCTTAATCATTTTGCACCTAGCACAAAACTGGACCTGTAATCAGTCTCAAAAGACATTATTGAATTGAATGATGGCTGAGTAACATCATCTTTATAGAAAGGATTGGCTCATTTGTCATTATCCACAAGGTTCCCAACGGCAATGCTGCTTATCTAGCAGGTGTTGGCAGTCTCAGAGAACATGGTTGGTGGGGAGAGGGTGTGCTAGAGGGCGTCAATATTAGTCTTAGAGTTATATTTATTTGCGCAGGCTTCCTCAACCCTCCCCTAGCCTTGGTTACCAATCCTCATGAAAGGCCCAGTGATATCAGGCTTTCCACCCCAGTGCCTGGACAGAAATATGCTCCAAGCAATTCATTTTTCTCTCACAAAAAGTCTGACCTCTTGCAAGTAGAATTGGGCATTCCTCACAGGCCATTAGCTTGAAACTGCTCTTTCATTCTTGGTCCATTCCATGGAGATAGCATTGAACAGACACTTTGAATAAGCACTTGGAGCAAGTGCCCTTTCCCACCAGTCCCACTCCAAACTTCATTTGGCTTGGTTGTTGGAAGTGGGAGAAGGTAGAAATGATACCTTTTGACTACTTCACTTTTTTTTTTTCTTGAAACAGGATCTCTCTTCATTGTCCAGGCTGGAGTGCAGTGGCTATTCATAGCTCATTGTGGCCTCAAATTCCTGGGCTCAAGGGATCCTCCCACCTTAGCCTCCCAAGTAGCTTGTACTACAGGCACCTGTCACCTTGCTCAGGTGCACTTCCACCTTTATTGATCTGTGGGTCTCAGCCCTTTCCACCTAAAATTGTTACATTTTGCTTTATAAATTCCTTTTTGAATTGATAGCCAGAGTGGGGCTGTCAGTTCCCCAGCTACAGGGTTGCCTAGCCTTCATGGAGGGGAGGGCTTGGTAGAGGTACACAGAAGTAAGGTGGAGTTGGGGGAAAATAGGCCCTGTACAAAAGCTGAGTAGCTGGCTTGGCTCCCATAGCTCAATGGTTAGGGTGCTGGCCACATACACCGGGGCTGGCAGGTTAGAACCTAGCCCGGGCCCACTAAACGACGACAACTACAACAAAAAAATAGTCAGGCGTTGTGGCAGGCACCTGTAGTTCCAGCTACTTGGGAGGCTGAGGCAAGAATCACTTAAGCCCAAGAGTTTGAGGTTGCTGTGAGCTGTGAAGCTAAGGCACTCTGCGGAGGGCAACAAAGTGAGACTCTGTCTCTTAAAAGAAAAACAAAAACTGAGTAGCCAGATGTTCACTTTCACAACTCTCCTGTAAACCTGGCAGGGCAGATAGAGATGAAAACAAAGCACAAACTCCATTTAAAGTGCATTACAGTTCAGGAACCAGCTCCCCCTGGGCAGGAGAAGGGAGGGAAGGGCACAGAGGCCACGTGATTCTCCTTCCTTATCTAGGGCCACATGTCTCTCCCCTAGCTTTGTGAAGGGTGATTTACACCCCAGCTGGAATGACTCTCTTTCTGGGCTGATTACATCGGCAAATGCCCCCCAGAGGCCACAGCAGGATGGCCATATTCAGAAGCAGCAGCCAATAAATCTCAGAGGTTTATCCTGTTATTCTCAATACCCTCCCTCCTGGCCTGTTGCCAGCCGGCTATGACAGTAAGGAGGGGGTGGGTGTTGGAGGGTTAGAGAATGAAACCCTCCACTTCTTTTCATCACTCTCTTCTCTTTCTCTCTTTCTGTGCACTGCCCAATTTTCATTCTCCCAAGTCATTCCGCGTCTATCTTTAGCCTGGGATCTGGTGAGAATCCAGCCCAGACCTAGGCCTAATAAATTCCTTGTCGTTAGGAGTAGATATCCTGGGTTGTGGGCACAGCTGTGGTTTCTACCTGTGTTTCACTTTGGTAGAGTAGTTTGCTCTCCCATCATCTGAAATGATGGGGCTCCTACATGGCCTCTCCAGTCAATCACCTTCCTCAGTGATCTCTGGCCCAGGGAAATCTCCGCTGTTTAATCTGAGGAGAGTAATCTTTACATCCTCCCTCATGACACCAAAGAGGATGAATTTGGTGTCTAGCCTGGTAAACCGGTAAAGATCTCGGGATCTGGCGGCAGGTCTGCGCTCTCAACGAAGTCACCCCATTTGTCTGTGATTCATATTTACAGAATCCGAGGTTCATAACAACCACTTATGAGAGGAAAATGAGATCACAGATGTGCAACTTCTAAGAGAAAAACATACTAGAAATGCAAGTGCCCTTGTGCCGATTTGTTCAAGTTTTGTTACAAGATTTCACTTGTTGAGATCGCTGTTGTTCTTTGGTGTGTGTTTTGGGGGAGGAGGAGTTCCGGAAAGTGAGAAAAGGTGCTCTTTGGGGGGGAATATTTGGGGACCCTGGGGCTGACGATTCTTCCGTTGCAGCTCCCCAATATCTTGCTAAGCGAAGTTGGTAGCACGTGGTTAGACTCTGGAAGAGAAGCACCTTCACCACACCGGGGCGGGTACCCCGTCCGCCCCCACGCCACCGCTCTGGGTGCAATGGAGGAGGCGGCGCGGGGCGGACGCGCGCTTTGGAGGTGGAGGGCGGCGCCCGAGACCCTAGTGGGAGAGTGTCGGCGTCTTACAGGGAGGGGCGGGAGCAGGCGGTGGGAGGCGCGGGCAGCGGGAGCCGGGCTAGCCAAGCTCTAGTGCGAGGAGCGCGGCGCGCGGCGTCCACACCTCGCCATGGGGCGCCCGCAGAGCCCTCGATCGCCGCCGCCCGCGGTCCCGCTGCTGCTGCTGCTGCTGCTGCTGCTGCTGCTGCTGCTGCTGCTGCTGCCGCTGCCTCTCAGAGCCGGTGAGTGGTCGGTGCGTACTCTCAGAACGCACTGGACAGGGCTGTAGGGGGAGGTGGAGGTGAAAGTGCAGGCGGGTCCCGGGTCACTGCCGCCCAGAGAGGGCACAGTAGCCATCCTGATCCCGGGCACCCAGCCATTCCAGCCTGGGGACCTGGAGGAGGAAGCCAGGGCGCCTGCAAGGGATGATCTGTGCCTAATACAGTGTCCGAACTGATGTAGACTAATCGAGGGCGACTAATGGCCACCCAGGCATCTCCTTGATGCCAATTCCCCCGTTTCCCTCTTTTAAGGTAGGTCCACAGTCAGAGAACAACCCTTAACCAGACCACTACCAAGACAGCATTTCTAGGAACCAAGGAGAAATCTAATCAGGAATGCCATTTGCGCCATGTGGGCTTTATCCTATCCGCTTTAAGGACTAGCAAAACCTAGGTAAAATGAAGAAAGAGAAGTTTGTTAGAAATGACTTGTTACAAATTAGGCTTATAAACTACTGCCCAGAAATTGCTAGTATCATTATTTGGTTGTCAAACTACCCATTCTCTCCCTCTCCTTAGGATATACTTTTTTTTTTTTTTTTTTTTTTTTTGCAGTTTTTGGCCAGGGCTGGGTTTGAACCCACCACCTCCATCATATGGGGGGGCCAGGGCCCTACTCCGTTGAGCCACAGGTGCCGCCCCTCCTTAGGATATACTTAATTATTATTTTAATTAGTGCAGAAAACTCACTAATGGGCAGGATGGCCTTTTTCCTGCAAGTTGACCAGCACAGTGTCTTGCCTGTGGAAATAAGTAGATCCACAATAGACGTTTTGTGGAATACATAGTCCAAGGCCTGGTTTTAGAACCATGCCATTGCTCCAAGGACAAGCAGCCTGAGATCTAAGATCCCTATCCCTGGAACTGTGAGAGTGGGCTGAGTACATGGAATCTCCTTTGGGACTTCTGTCCTGAGACAGAGATCTCATACCTTGCCCTAAAACCTCATCTGCAGAGTGGTTCTGCAGAAAAGCATTCCTGGTAGTGAGACAGATATGGAAGGAAGGAGGGAAAACACTGGCTCCATCAATAAATCAGGGCAGAAAGACATCACCAGTCTGCTTTGATTGTTCAGGAAATTCAACTAATCCTAAAGATATGGCTGGCTGCATGTGAGGATCAGGGGTAAACATTATACACCTTCCTCATTAACTAGTTCAATAAAGCAGAATGGGTAACATCTATTTCCCACAGTAATATTTGACAGCAATGGTTTTTGGTTAATTAGCCTTGCTGGAAATCCCTAAAACAGTCACCCAAGAGCTGCCATGTGGGCTGAGGGCTCCCTAAAAGCAGAGATCAACAGAGAACTTCAACAATTGAGTAGAAAATACCACTGCCTAGCTATAAAACAGACCTCCAATTCACAGGGAAGTGGCATCATGTACTGAAAAATCTGGGTTCTAGCCTTAACTCAATCTTGACTTGCTATTCCCCTCGTGAATGTTACTTTGCTTTGTTCACCCATCCATAAAATGGGTACCTGACCTATGGGCCTTATGGGGAGAAACAAATGACAGTTTTTTTAAGTTATGTTTTTGTTTGTTTTCGAGACAGTTTCACTTTGTTGCTCCAGGCTAGAGTGATATGCCCTCAGCCTAGCTCACAATTTCAAACTCCTGGGCTCAGACTGTCCTCCTGTCTCAAGCTCCTGAATAGCTGGGACTATAGGAACATGCCACAATACCCAGCTAATTTTTCTATTTTTAGTAGAGATGTGCTCCTGCTCTTGCTCAGGCTGGTCTCGAACTCCTGAGCTCAAATGATCCTCCTGCCTTGGCTTCCTGGAGCACTAGGATTACAGCTGTGAACCACTGTGCCTAGCCACAAAGGAGGATCTTGTGCCCTGAAGCATAACCTGATCTGGCCCATTTTGCAGTTACTCATTCTCTATGTACCAAGAAGCAGAAAACCAAATTCCAAAGCCAGGCTGCTGATTAGAAATAGATATAGCAGTGACAACATAAATGAGGAGGTGGGGCAAATACAGTAGCAGTGGTTCTCAACCTTCTTAATGTCCAGATGTATTTTTATTGTTACAAAGGAGTAGAGACCCACAGGTTGAGAACCTCTGGGAGTGGTGGGGTCTGTAATTGGGAAAGGCATGATTTATCAAAAAGGGGCAGTCATTACTTAACTACAGTTGTTACATTGTGGGCCAAGAGTTTCCATTTTTCAAGAGAAATTGAAAATCCATAGTTTAATGTGAAATCTGACTTTTTTTACATGAATGTTTGAGCTAAGGAGATCTAATTTTTAGGCTCGGCACCTGTAGCTCAGTGGTTAGGGCACCGGCCACATATACCAGGACTGGCAGGTTCGAACCTGGCCTGCTAAACAACAATGACAACAACAATAACAACAACAAAACAGCCAGGTGTTGTGGTGGGCACCTATAGTCCTAGCTACTTGGGAGGCTAAGGCAAGAGAATCGCTTAAGCCCAAGAGTTTGAGGTTGCTGTGAGCTGTGACAACAGCACTCTACAGAGGATGACAAAGTGAGACTCTGTCTCAAAAAAAAATTTTTTTAAATGTTGGCCACTAATTACAACTTTAAGAAAATATTGTGTAAAAAAAAAAGAAATACTATGTCAATTGAAAAAACACATCTGCACACTGGATCAATGTATGTCCTTTGCTCTGGATCAAGATCTTTGTCTCACAACTCAGAAAAAACAAGCTTATTCTTGTTGAGGTGAAATTTAATGGGGCCCAAGCTCCCACTTTGTTGAGCTGGGATGCCCCTAAATTTACCACTATTCAAACCTGGTGTACTATCAGCTAAGAAATTAAGTTTTCTTTTGAAAATGGTTATGACTCATTATTTAGTCCAGTTAAATATTTATTTAATACACTCACAGCAATAAGCCTTGCCCTGCTACATTTCTTTTAGCAACCACTTATTGGGTACCTACCTGATGTAACTTCTTAAACTTTTAGAATTTCCTTAACCTGTTTAAATGTCCCCCTTTTGATAAAGTTGTAAAATCGAATAAATTCCTTCCTTCCTTAAATTCATTTTTTGAAATATTAAAAACTTTTCCCCTCACCTTCCACAGGTAAGATTATCATATGTGTTTTTTGAACTATACCAGGGGTGGCGAACACAAAGAGCCAAAATTTTAAACTGTTAGCGTCAGAGAGCCACACCACGCAGTGACCTGCCAAAACAGACAAACACTCACACAAAAGCATATAATTTTAACAATAATATATTAAACACATAATATAACATGCTCAGTCAGGTGTTTTTTGTTACCTTGTTGGAGCTGC
>CAUYPK010108454.1:0-36072 GCA_963574355.1 Loris lydekkerianus | reverse complement strand
TATATATGTATATATATATATATAAATATCCCTCACACCCTTCTTCCTCTGAGAAGTAGCTGAGATACAGTTTCTCACTCTAATGTGTTTAGGGGGATTCTGAAGGTGGGACCCGATCCCCATGGAGCAGTAACCTTCACTACAGTCTGCCCAGAACTGGTCGTATCATCGCGTCCTCCAGAACAGCACAGTGCACACCCTAAGGTCCCTGATGGATGGTTACATTCAGCTGCATAAAGTAGACAAAACCCAAAATAACAATAACATAAATAGGACAGAACTTTATTTCTCTCTTAAGGGGAAAGAAAAAAAGTTTTGAGAGAAATAAACTTCTGTCTTGTTTATGCTACTGTTATTTTGGGCTTTGCCTATTATGTCCCTTGAACCTAACTAAAAATGCTGCTTGGATTCCTAACAGCCATCCTGGACTAAGACAATGAGTGAGTGAAGGATGAAGGAACCCAGCTGCTGGCTGACAGCAGAGCCATCATGAACTCTACTATTAGAACCCCCACATAACAGGCAGTGGAAGAAAGGGAAAGGAATGAGACCCCTTTCTTCCTTTTACGGAGACTCCCCAAGACTACCATCTGATACTTTTCACATCTCATCAGCCAGAACTTAGATATGTAACTTCAAGAGAGGATGAGAAATGCCTTTTAGCTAGTTACCTTGCTGCCTTAAATAAAATCAGGGCTATGCCACTTAAGATAGAAGAGGAAGGCTTGGAGCCTCTGGCTCAGTGGCTGGGGCGCTAGCCACATACACCAGAGCTGGCAGGTTCAACTCCAGCCCGGGCCTGCCAAACAACAATAACAACTACAACCAAAAAATAGCCAGGTGTTGTGGCGGGCGCCTGTGGTCCCAGCTACTTGGGAAACTGAGGCAAGAGAATTGCTTAAGCCCAAGAGTTGGAGGTTGCTATGAGCTGTGATGACACAGCACTCTACCCAGGACAACAGCTTGAGGCTCTGTCTCAAAATAAAAATAAAAATAATAATAATAGCCGTATGTTGTGGTGGACGCCTGTAGTCCCAGCTACTCAAGAGGCCGAGGCAAGAGAATCATGTAAGCCCAGGAGTCCGAGGTTGCTGTAAGCTGTGACGCAACGGCACTCTACTGAAGGCAATAAAGTGAGACTCTTTGTCTTTACCAAAAAAAAAAAAAAAAAAAAAGCCAGGCATTGTGGTGGGCACCTGTAGTCCCAGCTACTCAGGAGGCTGAGGCAAGAGGAGTGCTGGAGCCACAGAATCTAAAGTTGCTATGAGCTATGACATAACAGCACTCTACCAAGGGCAACAAAGTGAAACTCTCCCTGCCCTAAAAAAATTAATAAAAATAAAATAACATTAAAAAAATAAAATGGCTGCACTTATGCTAAGTGCATATCTAAGGTTTGAGTCATCAATCACTTACCCTGCGATGATAACCCCTGGGTGATTGGAGGGTGGTCTTAGCATAGGGTCAGGGGGAATCTTGCCTCAGTGGCAATTGAGTGTTTAGGAGCATGTATCAGTCCCTCATGCCCCACACTTGACTGCAGCACAGGTGTCCCAACTAGTGGCTTGTCTTAGTGTCAGATCGATCACCTGGGTACAAGGGGAAAAGTTTTCTTTTTTGTTGTTGTAGCTGAGACAGAGTCTTATTCTATTGTCCTGAGTAGAGTGCAGAAGTGTCATCACAGCTCACTACAACTTCAGACTCCTGGGCCAGCAATACTCCTGCCTCTACTTCCTGAATAGCTGGGATTACAGCCATCCACCACAACACCTGCCTGGGTTTCTTTATTTTTTGTGGAGGATGAGGTCTCACTCTTTTCTTTTCTTCTTTCTCTCTCTTTTTTTTTTTTTTTTTTTTTCATTTTTTTGCAGGGGCTGCGTTGGAACCTGCCACCTCCGGCATATGGGGCCGGTGCCCTACTCCTTTGAGCCACAGGCACCACCTTTTTTTTGAGCCAGAGTCTCATTTCATCGCCCTTAGTAGACTGCCGTGGTGTCACAGCTCACAGCAACCTCCAACTCCAGGGCTTAGGCGATTCTCTTGCCTCAGCCTCCAGAGTAGCTGGGACTACAGGCGCCCACCACAATGCCCGGCTACTTTTTGTTGCATTTTGTCTGGGGCCAAGTTCAAACCTACCACCCTCGGTTTAAGGGGCCGGCGCCCTACCCACTGAGCCACAGGCGCCACCATTTTTTTTTTTTTTTTTTGTAGAGACAGAATCTCACTCTGTTGTCCTAGGTAGAGTATTGTGGCATCATGCAGCTCACAGCAACCTCCGGCTCCCAGGCTTAGGCAATTCTCTTGCCTCAGCCTCCCGAGTAGATGGGACTACAGGTGCCTGCACCATTTTTTTTTGTTTTGTTTTGTTTTTTGTTTTGTTTTTTTTTCCAGTTTTTGGCCGGGGCTGGGTTTGAACCCTCCACCTCCGGCATATGGGGCCGGTGCCCTACTCCTTTGAGCCACAGGTGCCGCCCCTTTTTTTTTTTTTTTTTTTTTTTTTGAGACAATCTCACTTTGTTACCTTTGGTACAGTGCTGTGGCATCATAGCTCACAGCAACTTCAGACTCTTGGGCTCAAGTGATTCTCTTGCCTCAGCCTCCCAAGTAGCGGGGACTACAGGCACCCACCACAATTTCTGGCTATTTTTAGAGATGGGGTCTTGCTCTAGCTCAGGCTGGTCTCAAACTACTAAGCTTAGGCGATCTGCCTACCTTGGCTTCCCAGAGTGCAAAGATTTCTCTTTAGCTTTAGAACCTCTTATCCTCCATCAAAAAGGAGCTGCACTTCTTCCCCCTCTTTGGCTGGAAAGGGCTCTGAATGGCCCAATATGCATCACAGACTCTGCAATTGCCAGGGGATGAGGGGGGGTGAAGGAGGGGGTCTTACTTTGAAGCACAAATAATGCCCATAGTAGGCATTAGCTTTGTCAAAATCTTTGAAAGGTAAAAAAATGATACATTTAGAAAAAGTCTTCGGCCTTTGTTGTGAATATTTTTTCCCAGTTTGATATTTGCCTATTAATTTTAGACATTCAGTAAACACTTCAAAGTGCCCATTTTGTGCTATAGACAGTCCCTGACTTACAATGGTTTGACTTAAGATTTTTCACTTTATGTGGGTGTAAGAGCCATACATATTCAGTAGAAACCATACGTTCATTTTTTTTTTTTTTGAGACAGAGCCTCAAGCTGTCACCCTGGGTAGAGTCTGTGGCATCACAGCTCACAGCAATCTCCAACTCCTGGGCTCAGGCAATTCTCTTGCCTCCACTTCCCAAGTAGCTGGGACTACAGGCACCCGCCATGATGCCTGGCTATTTTTTTTTTAGTTGCAGCCGTCATTGTTTGGTGCGCCCAGGCTGTATTCGAACCCGCCAGCTCAGGTGTATGTGGCTGGTGCCTTAGCTGCTTGAGCCACACATGCTGAGCCTCAATTTTGAGCTTTATTTTTGGAGACACTCTCAAGCTGTTGCCCGGGGTTGAGCGCCGTGTGGCATCATACAGCTCACAGCAACCTCAAATTCTTGGGCTCAAGTGATTCTCTTGACTCAGCATCCCAAGTCGCTGGGACTACAGGTGCCTGGCACAACACCTGGCTATAATTTATTTATTTATCTTTTAGAGATAGAGTCTCACTTTATCACCCCTGGTAGAGTGCTGTAGCATCACAGCTCAAAGCAACCTCCAACTCCTGAGTTTAGGAGATTCTCTTGCCTCAACCTCCCCAGTAGCTGGGACTACAGGTGCCCGCCACAATGCCCCGCTATTTTTTGTTGCAGTTTGGCCAGGGCCATGTTTGAACCCGCCACCCTCCATATATGGGGCCAGCGCCCTACCCACTGAGCCACAGGTGCTGCCCAGCCTGGCTATTTTTTTGTTGCAGTTGTTATTGTTGTTTTATCTGGCCAGGGCCGAGTTCGAACCCACCAGCCTCGGTGCCACCTCAATTTTGAACTTAGACATTTTTCCTGGACTATTGATATGCAATATGATATTCACTCATGTTGCTGTTGGCACAGTAAGAGCAGTTCCTTGTCAGCCTTGAGATCGCGAGGTAAACAACTGGTATTTACTTTACAATATACTCAATGCAATAAAGTACATAATATATCTAACATCTTACTATAAAATAGTCTTTGTATTAGGTGATTTTGCCCAACTATAGTCTAATGTAAAAGGTCAGACAATTAAGTTTATGAACTCATAAACCGGGTGCAGTGGCCTGTAATCCTAGCACCTGGCAAGCCCAGTGGGATAGGTCACTTGAGCTTAGGAGTTAGAGACCAGCCTGAGCAAGAGTTAAGACCCCTTCTCTGCTAAAAATAGAAAAACTAGCCGGGTGTTGTGGATGACTGTAGTTCCAGCTACTTGGGAGACTGAGGCAAGAAGATCTCTTGAGCCTAAGTTTGAGGTTTCTGTGATCTATGATGCCACAGGGGACACTACCCAAAGTGACAAGAGATTCTGTCTGAAAAAAAGAAAAAAGAAAAAAAAACAGTTTATAACTCATCCTAGAAAAAGTGTGGCATGCCCCATTGCTGAATATTACTATTACTGTTAGATGAGGAAAGGCAGAAGGGTGTCAGAAAGAATCAGGCCGAGTAGAGGTAATTGCAGAGATTTATTAAGAGCATCTGCAAGCAGATGGGCTGCCACTGAAAATGGAAAATGGCAACAGTGCTGAACTAGGGAGGAGGCCTCTTTTTATGCAAGTCAGGGTATGGCATAAGTGTACCTCTGGAGGTGGTAGGCACAGAGATCAAAAGTCATCTGCTGAAGGCCTTGTAAAGGTGGGAGGGCCACCTGCTGGAAATTGCCTATAACCTAGAAGGATTGCTCTAACAGAACCAGAAGAGCAAGGAGAGTTCTATTCTTTTTTTAATCAATGTTTACACCCACAATAGCGAGAATGACCAACATTTCAGCCTGTTGGGCATCAGGACAGGACTCGGGGGACCTGGGGTCGGTCCTCCCCACACTTTCTCCACACATTGTCTACAAGAAAGCCCAGAAAAAATGTCCCAGAGCCTTTAAAACTCGAGAGGGGCCACTAACCAGGATGGAAAGTCCACACTCGGCAACATTCCAGAACTAATTGCCCTTCAATATTCACTCGGCAACATTCCAGAACTAATTGCCCTTCAATATTCGGAGATGTGGGGCTTTAACCATTGTTTTGCGTTCATCTGGCTTGGCCCTTGTTCTTCAATTTGACCTTTGGCTTAATTCATTACACTTTTTGGCCCAGTTCCCCTAAATGTCTACCTCACTAAAATGGCTACACTTGGGCCAGGCGAGGTGGCTCATGTCTATAATCCCAGTACTTGGGAGGCCAAGGCGGGTGGATTGCCCGAGCTCACAAGTTCAAGTCCAGCCTGAGCCAGAGACCTCTTCTCTAAAAATAGCTAGGTGTTGTGGTGGGTGCCACCACTCTGTCTCAAAAATTTTTTAAATTTATAATAAATAAATAATCGATTAATTAAAAAATGGCTACACTTATGCTAAGTGGGTATCTAAGGTTTAAGGATCCCTTTTCCGAAATTACTATGATCACCTTGTAATCACTCCCTTAGGCCATCTGGTGACCCACTGTAGTGATCTTCAGCAATGAGGTATGCAGCACTGTTTCTAGGATTGAGAGAGGATACCCAGAAAAAGTATGGTATAAGAGATCAGAGGTCTTCTTAAGGAGACCCAAGGATACACCTGTGAGGTCCTCCCCATGGTGACTCAGCTCTTAGGAATTTGTAGACTTAACTTCGTAGGATCTGGAAGCTTCTGCTTCTGTAAAAGCCAGAGCCACTTCTGCAGGTTGGTTCAAACTGAACAAGGAGAAAGGTATTCGTGGGCTGGGCGCCGTGGCTCACGCCTGTAATCCTAACCCTCTGGGAGGCCAAGGCCAGTGGATAGCTTACACTCACATGTTCAAGACCAGCCTGAGCAAAAGTGAAACCCCTCTCTACTAAAAATGAAAAAACTGGAGTGGTGCCTGTGGCTCAGTGGGCAGGGTGCTGGCCCCATATACTGAGGGTAGCGGGTTCAAACCCGGCCCTGGCCAAATTGCAACAAAAAAACAGCCGGGCGTTGTGGCATGCGCCTGTAGTCCCAGCTACTCAGGAGGCTGAGGCAAGGGAATCGCCTAAGCCCAGGAGTTGGAGGTTGCTGTGAGCTATAATGTCGTGGCACTCTACCAAGGGCGATAAAGTAAGACTGTCTCTACAAAAAAAAAAAAAAAAAAAAACTGAAGCAAGAGGATCACTTGAGCCCAAGATTTAGAAGTTGTTATGAGCTATGTGCAACAGCACTCTAACCAGGACAGAGACTCTGTAAAAAAAAAAAAAAAAAAAGAAAAGAAAGAAAGAAAGGAAAGGCAGGCAGGCAGGAAGGAAAGGTACTCGTGGGCCAGAACTTTTTGACTGGGGATAAAAAGGAGAAGACTGTGCCACCTGGGGACTGTGGCCATTTTTTTTTTTTTTTCTTTTTTGAGACAGAGCTCAGCTGTTGCCATGGGTAGAGTACTGTAGTGTCACAGCAACCTCCATTTCAGGCTCAAGCGATCCTCTTGCCTCAGTTTCTCCACTTTTAGTAGAGATGGGGTCTAACTTTTGTTCAGGCTAGTCTCAAAGCGATGAGGTCAGGTAATCCACCAGCCTTGGCCTCCCAGAGTGTTAGGATTACAGGCATGAGCCAATTAGTCCGGCCTGCAAGGCTGTTTTGAATTCTTCTGTGCCATTCTGCCAGCTGAAATAAAGCCCTTCCTCTTTTAAACATTGTGTTTGAGTGCTCTTTTTCTCCCTTGGCCTCGTCTTCTGCAACAGGATGAGTTCATGAACTTGATTGTCAGACCCTGTAAGTGTTCTGAGCACCATTATGGTAAGGTAGGTTAAGTTCTGACATTCGGTAAATCAGGGTATTAAGTGCATTTCTGACTTACAATGGGTTTATCCAGCCATACCCTATCATAAATTGGGGAGCATCTGTGGACTCCTGTATTCTTCAATACTTTCTTCAGTCACAGTAACAGTTGATTAGGTTATGGCTTTCACTAAATCCTTTTCAATCCTCAGGATTTACTCCAGCCTCTTGATAGGATTTAGGTATTTCCAAGTCTTCTCAGTAATCAAACCATTTCTCTCTATGGGGTCCTTACCCAGACGACCACCTTCAATTAATGAGAGCTCCTTGGTTGTAAACAACAGAAGCCCGCTCAGACCAGCTTAGGTAAAAAGGAGCAAAGACAACAGGGGCCCAACAAACAAGTCTTGGGCGGGGCTGAAATCTAGAAATGGAGGTCTGCGAGGAGCCAAGGCAGCCAATTTCCTCAGTTCCGGGTGTGTGTGTTCCTTCTTTCTGGAATGACACTGAAGCTCCTTCCTTTATTCTGCTTTCTCTGCAGACAGGATTGCTCTGTGCTCAAGGGAAGATAGCTGGCCCACACACAATTCCAAAGTGTGTACGTACTCCTAGATCAAGTACAGGCTCACAACTTGACCTGCCTGGCAGAGTCTTCAGTAACCTACCCATATGAGTCAGGGGTCTTCTTCCACTACAGATAGCTATGGGGGGATGGGGGGAGAAGCCCGCATGATAAACATGGCCCTAGGCCTGACTCTCTGCAGGGTGAGAGTGGGGGAAAGTTCTCTGCCCATACCATAATGGTGCTCAGCAATGCAAGCTATAGGATTGTTCTGTTAGGATCTTACTAAGAACTTCCTGTTTGAGATCCCCAAAGGCAAAAAAAACAGAGTTACTGAATACCAACTGTCCATTCCTTGATTGGCAACTTGGCGACAGCTGCCAATTTATAGATTAACATCATACTAATGCCAGCCCATTCTTAGATCGACATAAGGGTTTGTTTAGGTCTACAAAGAGTAGCTGCTTGCTCGCTCTAAGTCCACATGATGAGAGTAGTAGAAGACAGCTTGGTCATGTGGCCAGCAAAATTTCAAATCCCAAAGAATCCTTTCCTCAAAGTGAATCCTCAAGTGAATTAACAAATGTCACTTGGAGTGGCTCCCGTACCTCAGTGGGTAGGGCGCCGGCCACATATACCGAGGCTGGCGGGTTCAACCTCAGCCGGGCCAGCAAAAACAACAATGACAACTGCAACAACAAAAAAATAGCCAGGTGTTGTGGTGGGTGCCTGTAGTCCCAGCTACTTGGGAGGCAGAGGCAAGAGAATTGCTTAACCCAACTAGTTTGAGGTTGGTGTAAACTGTGATGCCACAGCACTCTACCCAGGGTGACAGCTTGAGACTGTCTCAAAAAAAAACCCCAAAAAAACCCAGTAATGTCACTTGATTTATGAATTTGTAATATTATAACAAGAAAAGAAAAGAAAAAATGCTAGGTTCTTATCCCCTTCTACATTTTTTTCCCTCAGTGATCCTCACTTCAGGATTGTAACTGTCATCTCTATAGGAAGAACTCATAAATCTTTATCATAGCCCATCCCTCTACACTCAGCTTCAGGTATATATTTCCCACTACACTGTATGTGATTGTGATATTTCAAGTTAATTATGACCCAAACTAAACTCACTATCTTCCCCTTCTTGTCTTCTTTCCACATATCACAAAACAAGCCCTCAAATCAAGGACATTCCCCTATTAGGACTGCCAGTGAGAGCCTCCCAAGCATCCCCACTTCCTCCTCTTTATCTGTCCCCTTTCTCAACTCCCACTAGGGCTCTTTGATTGAGCACTCATTTTTTTTTTAGACAGAGTCGCACTATGTCACCCTCTGTAGAGTACTGTTACATCACAGCTCACAGCAACCTCCAACTCCTGGGCTCAAGTGATTCTCTTGACTCAGCCTCCTGATTAGGTGGGACTACAGGTGCCTGCCACAACGCCTGACTATTTTTTGTTGCAGTTTGGCTGGGGCCGGGTTTGAACCCACCACCCTCAGTATATAGGGCTGGCACCACCCAATGGTTGAGCACTCACCTCCTCACTAACTTCCCCATTTTTTCTGTCTGTCCTCCAATCCTTTTTCCATGTGAGACGATCTCATTAAAAGCAGAAGTTTAGTGTTGCTCTCTGCTTAAAAACTGCCTGATCACCTACTGAGTCAAACCCAAAGCTTCTTAGCAATTGAAGCTCTTAAGATTTTCTAGCTTTGCTTGTCCAGCTTCATCTCCCATTATGTGCCAGGCATTATCCCTCACCTCCTAACACCCTATTAATGTCAATTTCTCACCCTTTCAGAAACAAGATTTCTGAACCTAGGTGCCATAATTTATATTCTAGAGCAACAAACAAAAAGGTAATGTGCCATAATGAAGATAGGCAGAAGTGCTCTGGAGCCAGGGTCGGGAGTAACCATCAGCCTAGCGTGGGAAGTACCTCTAATCATCCGGCAAGGTAAGTAGCAGGGAGGGGATCTGTAGACAAAGGCCTGGAGATTGAAGAGAAGGGCAGCAGCTAGGGAGACTTTCAGAGTGTTTGGCATCTCAGTGGATTGCTAAACCCTTGTAGTCGGGGAGGGAGGCCAGGGCCCACTAAACTGAGAAGCAGTTAGGGGAGTGGCTTCACGAGATTTGCAGGACAAAGAGATCCCTCAGCAGTGCAGGAAGAACCTAAGAAAAAGCCAGACTTTGTCTGGGTAGAAATGCTCTGGGCTAGAAGAGGGGCAAAAAAGCTATGCTCACCGTATGGAAGGGAGAATGGGAAGTCCTGTGACAGAATTGCTGGGTTGGAGTTAAAAAAAATGTGTGTTTCCAGTATGGGGGGTGTGTCAAGCAGGGATCTTGTTTTTTAATGTGCATAATACGGGTATAAGGCCTATCTCTTTAATTAAAATTTGTAAAGTATTTAGTTTAGTTCCCGAACATGACAGGTTCTCAAGAGGTTTTAAAGCTGACACATCATTTTCAATAAATTGTATGATATGATCCCCAGAAGAAGTCTGGGATACAAAAGCAAATAGAGTATGCAGACAATGAGCCCTTTCCAACTGGGATTCAGGCTGAGAATCCAGACCAGGCCAGAGACCTCCACACCTATCACTGTGCCATGCTACATTGGAAGACCTTCCGACTAGAAATTCTGGTTACTGAAAGTCGTCTTTTTTTTTTTTTTTCTTTTTTTTTGAGACAGAGTCTCAAGCTGTTGCCCTGGGTAGAGTGCTGTAGCATCACAGGTCACAGCAACCTCAAACTCTTGGGCTTAAGCAATTCTCTTGCCTCAGCCTCCCAGGTAGCTGGAACTACAGGCGCCTGGCTATTTTTCGTTGCACTTGTTGTTGTTTAGCTGGCCCAGGCCGTGAAAGTCTTTTAGGATAGGTATCTTGGACTTGCCTTCCCCAAATAGATTCCAAGAAATGAAGGATGGGCTCAGTATAGTGATAATGGTACTTTAAAAGCAGCCTCCCTGACCCACTCCTGAAAGTACAATTGTCTGGTTCCGGAATTCACTCTTTAGATAACCTGGTAGGGGAGAAAGGGAGAGAGGGAGGACCTTGGAGTTTTAATAAGAAAACCATTAACTGCAGCTAATAGCAATAACAATGGAGGCCCCTGGTGATTTCGGGCACTTAAATTGTAAATGGAAAACATAGGGGCACCTTGGATTTCTCCATTGTTTGTGCTAATGAAATGGCCTCAGTCAAGCAAAGGCCTCTGGAGAAATTAGTCAAGGGTGTGGCCTGGGCCCACACTGGGTAAAAAGTCTGTGGGTGAAGCTGGCAGTTTGGGGCCCAGAATTAGAATGTCCTCTTCTACCCTACTTGGCTTTGTGACCCTGAGCATTCCTGGACCTGTTTCTTTCAGTAAAATATGTATAATCAAATTCAGGGGTGCCCATCACCTACCAACCAACCTGGAAACCAGATAGTTGGCCATCATTTTTCCTAGTCAAACTGAAAAGAACTGAAAAAAATTACTGGTTTCCTACATGCACACTAGGCTTTTCCTGGTTTCATTCCTTATGCGTGTTGCAAGGGTTGAAGTACATAGAGTCTGTGGTGGTACCTGATGGGTTCACATTTGAGTAAGAATAGTAACTATGCCTGTAATCCTAGCACTCTGGGAGAGTAAGGCAGTGGATTGCCTGAGCTCACAGGTTTAAGACCAGATTGAGTCATCTCTAAAAATAGCCGGTCCTTCTGGTGGAAGCCTGTAGTTCCAGCTACTAGGGAGGCTGAGGCATGAGAATCGCTTAAGCCCAAGAGTTTGAGGTTGCTGTGAGCTGTGATGACACAGCACTCTACCAAGGGTGACAAAGTAAGACTCTGTCTCTAAAACAAACAAACAGGGCGGAGCCGGTGGCTCAAAGGAGTAGGGCACCAGGCCCATATACCGAAGGTGGTGGGTTCAAACCCATCCCCAGTCAAAAAATGCAAAAACAAACAAACAAACAAACATCATATGCTGAGGTAATAAGATCTATGGTAAAAATGAATCCTCTGTGAAATTGTGAAGGAAAAAGAAATTTCTGCTAGTTTTGCTGTCACACTTTAAACTGCAAAAGTTATGGCCATAGTTCATGGTAAGTGCTTAGTTAAGATGCCAAAGGCATAAATTTGTGGGTGGAAGTTGTGAACAAAGACTTGTTCCCACAGATGCCAATCGGTTTCAGGCTTCAGTGGGGAAACTTGGGCCATATTTCCTAACTACTGTACAAAGGAGTAGTGTGATGAGGGTGTTAGTGCTCTGGGGTGGAGGTTTTGTATAAATTGAGAGTTTCACCCAATGAAGCAGCAGATGAGCAAAGGCCAGGTTGTGGAAATGTGAGTACAGAGGGGCAGGCTCACAAAATCCCTGCTCGAGGAATCAAGGATGGCTCCAATATGGTAGAAAAGGGTGGTGGACATGACACTGGCAAGGGCAAATTGGGGAGAGATTATAGAGAGCTATCCTAGCAAGGTTGTAGTCTTAGGGACGTAAGAGGTTGAGGCAGAACCATTGTTTGAGCCCAGGAATTGGAGAGCAGCCTGGGTAACTTAGCTGCTAAGAAACATGGATTTGCTGGTGGAAAGTAATGGTGAAACAATGAAGGATTTCTTTTTTTTTGAGACAGAATTTCACTTTGTCAAATTTTGTGAGCGTGTTAGCTCACAGCAACCTCAAACTCGTGGGCTCAAGCGATTCTCTTGCCTCAGCCTCCCCAGGAGCTGGGACTACAGGCACCTGCCACAATGCCCAGCTTTTTTTTTTTTTTTTTTTTTTTTTTTTAGACAAAGTCTTAAGCTGTCATTCTGGGTAGAGTACTGTGATGTCATAGCTCACAGCAACCTCAAACTCTTGGGCTTAAGTGATTCTCTTGCCTCAGCCTCCCTAGTAGCTGGGACTACAGGTGCCTGCCACAACGCCTGGCTATTTTTTTGTTGTAATTGACATTATTATTTTTAGCAGACCTGAGCCAGGTTCAAAGCCACCAGCCCTGGTGTATGTAGTGGACACTCTAACCACTGACCTACGGGCACCAAGCAACAGAGTGCTAGGATTACAGGTGTGAACCTACCGCACTTGGCCTGAGGGTTTGCTTTTTTTTTTTAATGCATACGAAACTTTGATCGAATAGATTAGAAAGACTCCCTCCAAAGCAGCTTTGAATTTGGTTCACTAATAAAAGAATATTATAAAGGACACAGGTGAATAGCCAGTTTAAAAGATTCATAGGGCAAATTCTGAGGGGAAGGGCTGTAGAGCTTCCATATCCTCTCCAAGGCATTCCATCCTCCCCACAATTGCATATGTTTAGCAACCTGGGTCTCTTTTTTTTGCAATTTTTGGCCTGGGCTGGGTTTGAACCCACATCTCGGGTATATGGGCCAGCGCCCTACTCCTTGAGCCATAAGCGCCACCCTGGGTCTTCTTATAGTTTCAGGTTTGGGGTTTCTTTGTTTGTTTTTGTTTTGAGACAGAGTCTCACTCTGTTGCCCTCAGTAGAGTGCTATGGTGTCACAGCTCACAGCAACCTCCAGCTCTTGGGCTTAGGTGATTCTCTTGCCTCAGCCTCCCGAGTAGCTGGGACTACCGGTGCCTGCCATAGTGCCCGGATATTTTTTTTTGTTATTGTTGCAGTTTGGCCAGGGCCAGGTTTGAACCCGCCATCCTTGGTATGTGGGGTCGGCACCCTACTCACTGAGCCACAGGCACTGCCCTTTTTTTTTTTTTTTTTTGAGACGGAGCCTCAAGCTGTCACCCTGGGTAGAGTGCAGTGGCATCACTGCTCACAGCAACCTCCAACTCCTGGGTTCAAGCGAGTCTCCTGCTTCCCTCCGGAGGCTTCCCAAGTAGCTGGGACTACAGGCACCCGCCACAACGCCTGGCTATTTTTTGGTTGCAGCCATCATTGTTGTTTGGCGGGCCTGGACTGGATTGGAACCATCCAGCTCAGGTGTATGTGGCTGGCACCTTAGTTGCTTGAGCCACAGGCACCGAGCCTTATTTTTTGTTTTTGAGACAGAATCTCACTCTGTTGCTGTGGGTAGAGTGCCATAGCATCATCATAGCTCACAGCAACCAGAAACTCTTGAGCTCAAGTAATCCTCTTGCCTCAGCCTCCCAAGTAGCTGAGACTATAGGCATCCACCTTCATGCCCAGTGGGTTTATTCTGGTTTTTATATTTTTAGTAGACATGGGATCTTGCTCTTGCTTAGACTGGTGTTGAATTCCTGAGCTCAAGCAATTCACCCACCTCAGCCTCTCAGGGTGCTAAGATTATTGGCTTGAGCCACCATGCCTGGCCTCTTTTTTTTTTTTTTTAAGGCAGAGTCTCACTTTAATATTCTCAGTAGAGTACCATGGTGACATAACTCACAGCATCTCAAACTCTTGCCTGAGCCTCCCGAGTAGCTGGGACTACAGACGCCTACCATAATGCCTGGCTATTTTTTTAGAGATGCAGTCTAGCTCTTGCTCAGGCTGATCTCGGATTCCTGAGCTCCAGCAATCCATCCACCTCGACCTCCAGATTTGAGGAGAGATGAGATTTTAAAAAGAAAATTATTTTTCCTTTGAGATTCTTGTCTAATCTGGAGAGTTTTGGATATTCTAAATAGATTGCTAGGATTATGGATGTGAGCCACCGCACCTGATCTACAGAGTTTTCATATAATCTCATCACCTTTATCTTCTCAGAGGTTGATGTGTGGGGCTGAAATTCCAATCTTTCTGGTAAGCAGCCCCTTCCTAAGAGTATCTGGGGCCCAGATCCTAAATCACCTCAATGTCATACTCCAGTGTGAAACAGGGTCTTTATGAATAAAAAAAATTTCTATCACTCAGAATATTCCAAGCATTTTAGGAGCTCTGTGCCAGGAACCTGAGATAAACACTAAATATATTTCTTATTATATCATTTAGGCATTCAGTGTCTGACCTTGAACCTTGGCTCTCATATGTCACGTTTATACTTCCTATAGGCTATTCCTTCTATCTGAAATGTCATTTTTCTGCCACTTTACCAGGTAAGGTACTTATTTTAATTGAAGGTCAGGTCAAATATCACCTTCTTTCAAAACCTCTGACCAAGGCAGGTGGATTGCCCGAACTCATGGGTTTGAGACCAGCCTGAGCAAGAGCAAGATTCCGTCTCTAAAAATAGCTGGAAGGTTGGCTAGGTGGCTCACGCTTGTAACCCCAGCACTTGGGAGGCTGAGGCGGGTGGATTGCCTAAGCTTATGAGTTCAAGACCAGCCTGAGCAAGAGCGAGACTCCATCTCTAAAAAATAGCTGGGTGCTGTAGTGGGTGCCTGTAGTTCCAGCTACTTGGGAGGCTGAGGCATGAGAATTGCTTAAGCCCAACGGTTTGAGGTTGCTATGAGCTGTGATGCTGTAGCACTCTATGATAAAACAAAGAAGTAAATAAATAAACAAATAAAATTTAAAAATAAAAGTAGCCAGGCATTGTGGCAGGCGCCTGTAGTCATAGCTACCCAGGAAGCTGAGGCAAGAGAATCACTTAAGTGCCAGAGTTTGATGTTGGTGTAAGCTATGATGCCATAGTACTCTACTGAGAGCAACAAAGTAAGACGCTATTTAAAAAAAAAACACAAAAAACAAAACCTTCTCTGACTAGCTCTGTCAGTACAGCACAACCAGTCCTAGGCTCCTATGGATCAAAACTGCAATATATCATTCCTGTAATCCTAGCACTCTGGGAGGCTGAAGAGGTCAGATAAGCTCACGAGTTTGAGACTAGCTAGCCTGAGCAACAGTTAGACACACACCACCATCCCCCCCACACCCTCCACCCCTTCTCCAAAAATAGCCAGGTGTTATGGCAGGCACCTTAGTCGCAGCTACTCACTGGGGAGGCTGAGACAAGAGGATTGCTTGAGCCAGGAGTTTGAGGTTGCTGTGAGCAATAACACTATGGCACTCAACTCCAGAGCAACTGAATGAGACTCTGTCTCAAAAAAAAAAAGCCATATGTGTATATTCATGACTGCCTCTTCATGGATGGTAAGCTCCTGGAGTTCCAGAACTCGATTTCATCAATCAAAGTAACCCAGACTATGGCACTGAACACAAGAATCTCAATAAATGTTGAACTAAATTGAACTTACGCATCTTTATTTTCTGCAATTATTTCCTTTCCTTTCCTAAGCTCTCATAAAAGTTAATTTGGAAAATGTCAGCCTGTCTCAGCTGTCCTTAGAGGAAAGGAGGAAAAGGGCACTCTTTCATGCAGGGACTGAGAAAAAGCACATCCCTGCGTGCCAGGGATGGTGACTGCTGTGGAAATGCAAGTGAGAGGCCCCAGAGGGAAGGAAAAAAGCACAGGAAAAGCCAGCCCAAGTGACAGCTGTTTATTTCTACCTAAAAATTTCCTTTTGAGATCTCCTCTCCTCAAATCTGGAAAGTCTTGGCTGTTCTAAATAGAGGGTCCTGCTCCCCGGCATCCTGTGTGTGTGTGTGTGTGTGTGTGTGCAGTGGTGGAGGTTGGCTTCCTAACTGCGACCTGTCTCAGGTGGAATAGGAAAAATCAACACAAGAGGATTGGTTCACGTTCATGGCTGCCTGATATCCCAATACCCTCCTTCTGGCTATCAAATGCAATAGAAGTAATCTTTAGAAACAGGAAGATGGAGGCCTCTGGGGAAAGAAAAAGCAGCGGAAGGCAGGAATCCAGCCTGTGTTTGTTCTGGTGTCTCCCACTGTCCCTCCTCTGCTTCTCTATCTCCCCTGTCTTCTCCTACTGAAAGAGGAGACCCCTGAAACCCTACAGATCTCCTCCAGGGAGGAAGCTGGGAGCTAACAGTGAAGGAGTACCACAGACCAGGGCCTCCAGCCCTCCCCAATGGTCTGGATTGTGTTTACCAAGTCCCCAGCCTTGAAGTCATTTGTGGCACTCTCTGCATTACTAAAGAAAAATGGATTTTGCCTCAATTCCTGATTCCTGTTTAAATATTTAGTTTAATCAGCGCTGGCCTGAGTGCCTTTTCCATTTCCCCTGGTGCCTGGGAGCCATGCAGACACCAGCATCATAAATAATGCATCTGATCCCAGCAACATGCCACTGGCTGGGAGTCACTGCATCCCTCCAGTCTGCAGGCCTGCCCTCTGCTACAGATGCTTCTAACGAAGGTGGGCCAGGCTGGAGAAGTCAATTCTGATCCCTGAAGTCTTTGGCCTTACAGCTACTTCTGGAGAGTCACTGTCACAAGCAAACAGTCGCCAATCCAGCCCAGATCTGAGGGCCTTTGAGGGCGTGTACTGGTGTGAGGAATGGGAGGAAGTAGGAACATCAGGGTCACATGGTATTCAAACTGCCTTTGAGATTGCTCGACCTGCTGGGGAGACTCCAGGGCTCCTTACTAAAGAGCCAACTTATGCTCTGTGTGAGTTTGGGGCAGAGGACGATGACAGTAGACTCAAGGAGGCAGCTGGGTTCAAGGGCAGAAAGGAAGGAGTCTCCAGGAAATGCTGGAACTTTCTCTCCTCCCTTTGTTTCCAGAATTCTAGCTCCTAACACGTGCTCCATCCTCCATTCTAAGAACACAGTCCAGATTTTGTCCCATTATCCTAGATGGCCCGGGTGAGCAGTCAGGGCTTCCAGATGATACATACCATCTCCTTTTTTTTTTTTTTTTTTTTGCAATTTATGGCCGGGGCTGGGTTTGAACCACCACCTCTGGTATATGGGGCCGGCACCCTACTCCTTTGAGCCACAGGCGCCGCCCGACACCATCTCCTCTTAACAGAAAGGGTACAGTCATGGGATTTGGCTGGGCAGGTCCTGGGTATCCTTTACCAAAACTTCAAAAAGGCTAATTTGCCTTCAGGTACACTGTCTTTGGAGCTGGCTTTTCTGTTCTCTGATCTGTCCAATTAAACATGAAACATTGCATTAGTTGCCACTAATGATATAGTCCTGACCTGGCTTTGTAAAAGCAGCTTCTTGGAGCAGCTTTATAATAGTTGCTCTTTTTTTCCTCCAAAACTTTGCAGAGATAAAAGGAGACATAAACAATGATTTATTTATCCAGTTCAAAGTTTAGCTTCGAGCTCTCCAACATTTTGGGTTCTTTTTGAAACCAAGAGTGCAAATAAACTTCCCTCTGTCTCTTATAGAAAGGGCATCTGCTACAAACCTGCAGATAAGGATAAAAGGAGATAATGAAAGGAGCAAATTCTAGTCTCCATGCCTCAGTCTGGCAGGAGGTAGGGGATTCATGAGCTCCCCATCCCTGCCTTTGGAGTCCTTTGCACCACTGGATGTCTAGGGCCATACCCTGCCAATTCATTTCCAGCTGCCTCGGACCTGGAGCTCCAAAAACTGCCACAGGAAAGATGGCAGGGGAGTTGGTCTCTGATGACCACCCCCTTGCCAAACCCGAAGTTGATTTGGTACTCTGGCTTGAGACAGTCAGACCATTTCCTTTCCCCTTAACTTCTAGGCCTTGTCCTCTTCTGGCTTTTTCCTACCTCTCTTTGTTTATAGTCCCCCTTTGAAGCTCTCTTCCTTCTGATCACTAGTTCTCAATCTTGGCTACACATTAGAATTACTTAAGGATTTTTTTTTTTTTTTTTTACTGAATAGCAAGGTCCCCTCCATCTAATTAAATCAGGGTCCCTGAGGGTGGGGCACAGCATTGTCTTAGCAGTTCCTGTGGTACAGTGGAACCAATCGCTGTTCTCAATGTTGGCCTGCATTGGGGTTCAAGCCTTTGCCCTCCTGTCCACCCACACTCCCTCAAAGGATCTCACCCGTTCCCAGCTTCATGCACTGTCCATGCAGTGGTGACTCCCAGCTTTGCGTCTCTAACACGATCT
Organism: Loris lydekkerianus; assembly: GCA_963574355.1. Lineage (NCBI taxonomy): Eukaryota > Metazoa > Chordata > Mammalia > Primates > Lorisidae > Loris > Loris lydekkerianus. The sequence goes on along the minus strand of CAUYPK010108454.1, from coordinate 17,841 downwards.
CCCTGCTAAGCGCCAAAGCTCAGACTAATTGTCTATTTAATGCTTCCAAACACTTACAGGGTTTTTTGGGGGTTTTTTTGCAGTTTCTGGCCTGGGCTGGGTTTGAACCCGCCACCTCCGGCATATGGGGCCAGCGCCCTACCCCTTTGAGCCAGAGGCACCACCCCACTTACAGGTTTTGAACACAGAGGTATGTGTAAGTACCTGGAAGAAGTAACATCCATTTATTTTGTCTCTGATTCTCTACATTCAATCCTTCAGTAAGAACTGTTGGCTCGAGTGGTGCCTGTGGCTCAGTTAGTAGGGTGCTGGCCCCATATACCGAGGGTGGCGGGTTCAAACCCAGCCCCAGCCAAACTTCAACAACAACAAAAAAATAGCCAGATGTTGTGGTGGACACCTGTAGTCCCAGCTACTCGGGAGGCTGAGGCAAGAAAATCACCTAAGCCCAGGAGTTGGATGTTGCTGTGACCTGTGACACCATGGCACTTTACTGAGGGTGACTTAGTAAGACTGTCTCAAAAAAAAAAAAAATAGAAAAAAGAACTATTGGCTCTATCTTAAAAGTATATGTGTAGTAGCGCCTGTAGTCCTAGCTACTCGGGAGGCTGAGGCAAGAGAATCGCCTAAGCTCAGGAGTTGGAGGTTGCTGTGAGCTGTGTGATGCCATAGCACTCTACCAAGGGCAATAGAGTAAAACTCTGTCTCTTAAAAAAAAAAAAAAAAAAAAAAAAATCTTCACTAGTCATGACAGCTTCCATTCTTTTTTAATTTCTTGCTCTTTCTTTTTCTTTTTTTTTTTTTTTTCCAGAAAAAGGATCTTGCTCTATCATCCAGGCTAACGTGCTCTGGCACAATCATTGCTCACTGTGACTTCAAGGGATCCTTCCTCTTTGGCCTGAGTTCAAGGGATCCTCCCTCTTTGGCCTTCCAAAGTCACGGTCCAACTGCTACCATTCTACTCCAAGCCTTTGTTATCTCTGTCTTCCTTGAACTATGTCAGTGTCCTAGATAGTCTCCATTTCCATTCCCCATCGTCCATCCTCGGCACAGCAACCCAAGTACTCTTTTAAAAACATAAATTAGGCCTTCGTTATGCCATGTTTAAAATGTTCTGCGTCCCCTTATGCTTAGAATACAATCTAAACTCTTTCCTATGGGCTACCAGGCCCTACATGATATGGACCCTACTTACTTCCCTGACCTACTACCCACATTGACTTTCGTGTTCAGGTAAAGCTGCTTCTTTTTGTCAGGGATTTGCACTTTTTTTTTTTTTGAGACAGAGTCTCACTTTGTTACTCTCAGTAGAGTGCCATGGTGTCATAGGTCACAGCAACCTGAAAATCCTGGGCTCAAGTGATTCTCTTGCTTCTGTCTCCCAAGTAGCTGGGATTATAGGCACCCGCCACAATGCCCAGCTATTTTTGTTGTTGTTGTTATTGTTGTCATCCTTGGTAGAGTGCTGTGGCACCATTGCTCACAGCAGCCTCAAACTCTCGGGCTCAAGTGCCTCAGCCTCCCAAGCAGGTGGGACTACAGCAATCCACTTGCCTCAGCCTCCCACAGTGCTAGGATTCCAAATGTGAGCCACTGCATCCCAGCAAATGTGTACATGTTATTTTCTGTCTGGAGTGCTCCTCCCCAGATGTCCCAAGGGTCACTCCATCCCCTCATTTAGGTCTCCTTTCAGTTCTTGGCATATCCAAGAGGTCTTCCCTGACCATCATCATCACTTCTTGTTTTCTTATCCATATTTAGTCTCTCTATAAAGTTTATCATTCTATTTTAGCATATCTCTTTATTGTCTGTCTTCTCTTCTAGAATACAAGCTCCAGGAGGGCAGGTACATTGTCTGTCTTGTTCATTTGTATATCCTTAATGCTCGGTACCTATTTGTTGAATTAAAAGGGAATTTTTATTTATTTATTTATTTATTTATTTGCAGCCTTATATTCCTGGTAGCCCCATTCCTCACCCTTCAAGCATGGATTGGTATATGAGGACCCAGAGTGCTTCCTGACAAAAGGACCCAATTAAGGGCTTAATTGGTGCATCACCATATTGGTAATCCACAACTGCTCATGGGATGTGTGATACTTCTCAAAACTGCAGGAAAAAAATATTGGAATGCTTTCATTGGTCCTTAGCTGAAATATGTAGTATCCAGCTATTCTTTCATCTTAGTACTAAGCCAAGCATTTCAGCTATGAAGAGAAACAAACTAAGGCTAAATAAACAAAGTGACCCGTTTCAAAGGGTTGAACAAGATTTAGATGAAAGGCTCGGCGCCTGTAGCTCAAGCAGCTAAGGCGCCAGCCACATACACCAGAGCTAGTGGGTTTGAATCTAGCCTGGGCCTGCCAAACAAAAATGATGGCTGGAACAAAAAATAGCCCAGCATGTGGCAGGAGTCTGTAGTCCCAGCACTTGGAAGGCTGAGGCAAGAGAATCGCTTGAGCCCAGGAGTTGGAGGTTGCTGTGAGCTGTGAATGGCACAGCACTCTACCCAGGGCAACAGCTTGAGTCTCTGTCAAAAAAAAAAAAAAGAAAGAAAAGACTTAGATGAAGTGGTATTGGGCCTCCGTTTTTTTGTTTTGCTTTGTTTTGTTTTTGGGACAGAGTCTCTCTATGTCACCCTCAGTAGAGTGCAGTGGCGTCATAGCTCACAGCAACCTCCAACTCTTGGGCCAAAGCGATTCTCTTGGCCTCAGCCTCCCAAGTAGCTGGGACTATAGGCGCCTGCCACAACGCCCGGCGGGCTTCCTTCTTTCTCTGTGTATTTCTCTTTATTCTCTCATTCTGTTTCTATGTTCCTTAGCCTCTGCATATTATATAATGCTTTCAGTGTTTTCTAGCTGAATCTATGTTTACTTAAACTTGAGTGGTAGATACCATCTGTAGTAGTTTCCTTGGGCTGCTGTAACAAATTACTACAAACTAGATGGCTTCAAACAACAGAAATTTATTCTCTCACAGTTCTGTAGGCTAGAAGCTTGAAAGCAAAGTATCAGCAGTGTTGATTCTTTTCAGAGGCTCTTGTTACAATGAAGAGGGTCCAGTGGCTTGTCACTGTCAGCCCATATGTAGAGATGGGGATAGGTCCACCAAACTTTGTCAGAAGGCTGGAATTTTGGAGAACAGTGAGAGTAGCTTCTGTAAGTCTGTTCTGTTCTTCCATTTTTAACATTATAATTTTATATATTTGAGTTTAGAGTGAAGACCATGTTAACCCTTATACTTTAACAATAATCGGCTGAACCTATGATCTGTAGTAAACAATACAATAATCAGTATAACTTATGATGTAAAATAACATTCCAATTCATGGCTTGGCGTGTGTAGCTCCAGTGGCTAAGGCAGCAGCCATATACACCAGAGCTGGTGGGTTTGAATCCAGCCTAGGCCTGCCAAACAATGACAACTGCAACCAAAAAATAGCCAGGCGTTGTGGCAAGTGCCTATAGTCTTAGCTACTTGGGAGGCTGAGGCAAGAGAATTGCTTAAGCCCAGGAGTTGGAGGTTGCTGTGAGCTATGATGCCACGGCACTCTACCCAGGGTGACAGCTTGAGGCTCTGTCTCAAAAAAAAATAAGTAAATAAAATAACATTCCAATTCAAAAGTAAATCTCTGGCTCAGCTCCCATAGCACAGTGGTTACAGCGCCAGCCACATACACTGAGAGTGGCAGGTTTGAACCCCACCCAGGCCAGCTAAACAACTGCAACAACAACAACAACAACAACAACAACAAAAATAGCCGGGCATTTCAGGTTCCTCATCAAATCTGTAATTATCCACAGTTTCTGTCATCAATAAAACAACTGAAAAGAAAGAAAAAAAAAAAAAATAGCTGGGTGTTGTGGCGGGCGCCTGTAATCCCAGCTACTTGGGAGGCTGAGACAAGAGAATCACTTAAGCCCAAGAGTTGAGGCTGCTGTGAGCTGTGACGCCATAGCACTCTACCAAGGGCGACATAATGAGACTCTGTCTCAACAACAACAACAATAAAACAAAAAAACCCCAGAAGTTAATTTCCTAAATCTATCCAACTAAACTACTCATGATAGCCATCTTTAGAGTGGGAGGTAAATTTGGAAAACAGTAAGAATAGGAGACAATGGGTGAAGGTCAGGCAGGACCCAAAGTGACCAGACCAGCTGCCTCCCCTCTGCCCTGACAGACTCCATCTTATTTTTGCTGTATGTGCTTTCACTCCGAGGGAGAATCCATTCCATGACTCTCCCAGTACCTGGTGGTTGCTGGTCATCCTTGGCATTCCTTGGCTGGTAGCTACATCCTGTCTCTGCTTTCTTCACATAGCTGCCTCCCTTTCTCTGTGTCTTTTCCTCTTCTGTCTTTGTTTTGTTTTGTTTTTTGAGACACAGTCTTGCTCTGTTGCTGGTGTTAGAGTGCATGGCCTCAGCCTAGCTCACAGCAACCTCAAACTCCTGGGCTCAAGTTTAGTTTCCCAAGCATACTCCAACATGCTAGGCTGATTTATTTTTGACCCTGTTCTTGTTCTTGCTCGGATTGGTCCTTTTTTTTTTTTTTTTTTTTTTGCAGTTTTTGGCTAAGGCCGGGTTTGAACCCACCACCTCTGGTATGTGGGGCCGGCACCCTACTCCTTAAGCCATAGGCGCTGCCCTGTTCAGATTGGTCTTCAACTCCTGACCTCAAGTGATCCTTCCCACCTTGGCCTCCCAGAATGCTAGGATTATAGGCGTGAGCCACCACACCTAGCCCCTCTTCTGTCTCTCTCTCTCTTTTTTTTAGGCGTAGTCTCACTTTGTTGCCCTCGGTAGAGTGCTATGGCATCAAAGCTCACAGCAACTTCAAAGTCTTGGGATTAAGCAATTCTCTTGCCTCAGCCTTCCAAGTAGCTGGGACTACAGGTGCCCACCACAACACCCAGCTAGGTACTTTTTTTGTTGTATTTGTCATTGTTGTTTGGCTAGCCCAGGCTATGTTTGAACCCACCGGCCTCGGTGTACATGGCTGGCACGGTAACCACTGTGCTATGGGTGCTGAACCCTCTTCTGTCTCTTATAAGGACATTTGTCATTGGATTTAGGGCACCCCTTAATCCAACATGATTGCATCTTGAGATCTTTAATTATATCTGCATATACCCTTTTTCCAAATAAGGTCATATTCAGGGGTTCCCAGTGTATATACCATTTAGAGGGACATCATTCAACCCATATCATCTTTTTTTTTTTTTTTTTTTTTGGAGAGGAAGTTTCACTCTTTTGCCCCAGGCTAGAGTGTTAAGGTTTTAGCCTTGTTCACAGCAACCTCAAACTTCCGGGCTCAAGCAATTCTCCTACCTCAGCCTCCTAAGTAGCTGGGACCCTGCCACAATGTCCAGCTAAATTTTCTACTTTTAGTCGAGACAGGGTCTTGCTCTTGCTCAGGCTGGTCTTAAAGTCCTGAGCTCCAGGAATCCTCCCACCTCGACTTCCTAAGTACTAGCATTGCAGGTGTGAGCCACCATGCCCAGTCCACACCATCCTAGAAGCAAGAGAGTGGGGTGAGAATTAGATTTGTTTTTTTAGGCTTTGTGTCTTTCCTTCTCTGTCTTTCTTTTCACGTGGTAGGTAGCTGCTTTGCAGGGCAGGGAGGAAGGAGTAAGATTTTTTGGTTGTGGTTTTTGGCCAGGGCAAGGTTTGAACCCACCACCTCCGGCATATGGGGCCATGCTGGCGCCCTACTCATTGAGCCACAGGCGCCACCCCAGGAGTAAGACTTGAGAGGGAACTCTTTATCAGTTCCTACTGAGACCATCAGTCATGAGCATTCTCTCTTGGCCTCACCCTCTGTCTTGGGCTGTGACTTGTGTGACTCTGCTTATGCCCTGCATGTTTGCACATTTGGACCTGGACTCTGATCTCTGAACCTGACCTGCTAAACCTGTTTCCACCCAAACTGAAGGACTCAGAAAACCTGCTTTTTCCCCTGAGGCCAGGGTTTGGCTTATTCCTTAGACCAGACAAGCCGGGCTCTGGGATCGGGATCACAGTGACACAGAAGAGGATATTTTCAGCTCAGATCTCTCTTCTAAACTCCAAACCTGTTCATCCACCTATTCCCTAAAGAGAAAACATCTGCCTGGATATTTCCAAGGGCACATCGATCATAACCCTGCCAACATTGATCCTGTTCACACTATTCTGCTCCCACAACTTGCCTCTCCGCATATGTTATCTATATACTGATCTCTACTTACCTCTCTCCATTCAGCACCACCTATGCCTTGTTACACCCTTTTACTCCACATCTCCCCAAAGTCACCAGATCCTGTAGCTTCTAACTCCTGGATCTGTCTATACCCTCGCCTTCTCACAACCCACTGCCTCTCCCCTTAGGCCAGATCATCACGACATCTCACCAACTTCCCAACAGATCTCCTGGTTTGTTTTATTTTTTTTATTTATTTATTTAGAGACAGGGTTTCACTTTGTTGCCCTCAGTAGAGTGCTGTGGCGTCACAGCTCACAGCAACCTCCAACTCTTGGGCTTAGGCGATTTGTTTGCCTCAGCCTCCCGAGGCAGCTGGGACTACAGGTGCCTGCCACAACACCCGACTATTTTTTGTTGTTGTTGCATTTTGGCTGGGTCTGGGTTTGACCCCTTTGGTATATGGGGTTCTAATCACTGAGCCACAGGTGCTGCCCCCATACTTTATTTATTTATTTATTTGAGAGGAGTCTATGTTGCCCTCAATAGAGTGCTGTGGTGTCACAGCTCACAACAACCTCAAACTCTTGGGTTTACGTGATTCTCTTGCCTAAGACTCCCAAGTAGCTGGGACTACAGGTGCCCACAACACCCAACTATTTTTTTGTTGTTGTAGTTGTTATTGTTGTTTGGTGGGCCCGGGCTAGGTTCGAATCCACCAGCCACATATGGTTGTGGTTTTTGGCCAGGGCAAGGTTTGAACCCACCACCTCCGGCATATGGGGCCATGCTGGCGCCCTACTCATTTGAGCCACAGGCGCCACCCCAGGAGTAAGACTTGAGAGGGAACTCTTTATCAGTTCCTACTGAGACCATCAGTCATGAGCATTCTCTCTTGGCCTCACCCTCTGTCTTGGGCTGTGACTTGTGTGACTCTACTTATGCCCTGCATGTTTGCACATTTGCACATATATGTGGCTGGTGCCTGAGCTGCTGAGCTATAGGTGCCCAGCCCAGATCTCCTGGTTTGGACTGTCTATCCTGTCTAATATGCTGTCCTTATGGCAGCATGAAGTAGCCTACAAATACCATATTTCCTGTTATATCCTTTCAACACTTCCTTTGCTCTGTCCCACTGCCTGTACTGCCCAGTCTCCTATTCAAATACACAGTAGGCTAAAAAAGAAGAAACACCAGGGACAATGAGGTTAATTACCCATGGGCCCATCCCTGACCTCATTACGACTGCCAGGCCCTTTTCTGCTTTTACATAACATAGTCACTAGAGAAGGGATCTCCTTGTGGATGCAACCAAATGGCTAAGCTAGCTCCTCTCTGAGGATATAGGGAAAGTACGGGGTTCTAAAACACATCCTTTCAAAAACCAGTATATGGGCTTGGCACTGGATTTCATGTTTTTGTTTTTTTTTAAGCAGAGTCTCATTGTATTGCCCTCGGTAGAGTGTGTGTTGTGGCATCACAGCTCACAGCAACCTCCAGCTCTTGGGTTTAGGCGATTGTCTTGCCACAGCCTCCTGAGTAGCTGGGACTACAGGCGTCCGCCACAATGCCTGGCTATTTTTTGTTGTTGGAGTTTGGCTGGGGCCGGGTTCAAACTCGCCACCCTTGGTATATGGGGCCGGTGCCCTACTCACTGAGCAACAGGTGCCGCCCTGGATTTCATGTTTTTAGTACAAGGTTTTAGGGTTGATGGAAGGAGCAGCTCCTTAACTGGAAAAACTATGGAACTCCCCACTCTGGTTTCCTTTCTCTTAGGGGATCTCCTGCTTTGATTCTCACTGTCACATGCCCTTCCCTCTCTTAGGATACATTCCTCTGGTTTGGGACAATGGCTCACACCTGTAATCACAGCACATGGGAGGCTGAGGTGGGTAGAATGCTTGAGCTCACAAGTTCGAGACCAACCTGAGCCAGTGTGAGACCTCGTCTCTAAAAAAAATAGTGGTAGAGCTGAGCGTTGTGGCAGGTGCCTGTAGTCCCCAGCTACAAAGGAGGCTGAGGCAAGAGAATCACTTGGGCCTAAGAGTTTGAGGTTGCTGTGAACTATGATGTCATAGCACTCTACTGCGGGTGACAAAGTAAGACTCTGTCTAAAAAAAAAAGAAAGAAAAAGGTACCTTTCCCTGCTTTAAAGCCCAGGCCAGGACCTCCTTAGAATATACTAGGCTGACCTTTTCCTAAAGAATTTCACTAAATAACAAAATAGGTTAATGAAAGGAAGAAGAGAGAAATGAATAGAAGAAAACACAAACTACAAGATAATAGCCTCTTGGCATGGTGCCTGTAACTCAGTGGTTACAGTGCCAGCCACATACACCAGGGCTGTGGGTTCGAAACCGGCCCAGGCCTGCCAAACAACAATGACAACTGCAGCACAAAATAGCTGGGCGCTGTGGCAGGCACCTGTAGTTGCAGCTACTTGGGAGGCCAAGGCAAGAGAATCGCTTAAGCCCAAGAGTTTGAGGTTGGTATGAACTGTATGACCAACACCATAGCACCCTACCAAGGGCAAAATAATAAGACTTTGTTTCAAGGAAAAAAAAAAAAAAAAAGACTCCCAGGCTCCTTTCCAGGTCCAATATCAGATAGCTCCCAGACTGTGGCCAACACAATCTTATTATTTTTTATTCACGTGTAAAAACTCCATTCGTAAGTTGAGACAGAAACCACCCCTCCATTTCACCAATATCTTTATCCATGTAACCACCTCTTTTTAGCTGAATGGTGGGATGCTGGAGACAGAATGGAGACATGCTGCAGGCAATTCCTTAAATGTGTTGGGGTTTTTTTTTTCTTTTTTCTTGTCACTCTTGGTAGAGTGCTGTGGCAGCCTAGCTGACACAACCTCCAACTCCTGGGCTCAAGTGATTATCTTGTCTCAGCCTCCCAAGTACCTGAAACTAGAGGTGCTATATAAAATATGTGGCTATTTTTATTTTTATTTTTTGAGACAGAGTCTCATTATGTCGCCCTCGGTAGAGTGCTGTTGCATCACAGCTCACAACAACCTCCAACTCCTGGGCTTAAGCAATTCTCTTGCCTCAGCCTCCCAGTAGCTGGGAATACAGGCACCTGCCACAACACCCCACTATTTTTTTGTTGCAGTTGGCCCCGTGTTTTGAAGTATGATGTTTAATCCTCTATAGCCCTGGCGGGGTTTGAACCTGCCAGCCTGGGTGTATATGGCTGGTGCCGTAACCACTGCGCTACAGGTGCTGAACCTCCACCCCCCTTTTTTAAGACACAGGCTCACACTGTTTGTCCATGCTAGAGCGCTATGGCATCAATCAGCCCTAGCTCACAGCAACCTCAAATTTCTGGGCTTAATTCACAATCTTCCTGTCTCAGCCTCCTGAGTAGCTGGTACTACAAGCACCTGCCACAATGCCTGGGTAGTTTTTCTATTTTTAGTAGAGATGAGCTCTTTCTCTTGCTTAGGTTGGTCTTGAATCTCTGACTTCAAGTGATCCTCCCACCTTAGCCTCCCAGTGTGCTAGGATTATAGGCGTTAGCCACTTCTCGGCCCTCTGAGGCCTTTCTTAAGGTCTTCTGGATAAGGCTTTTTCTAACGGGAGGAGGTGGCTATGGAGGTAGGGAGAGTTATCTTGGTGCTTTTATTGTGGATAGTACAGTTTGTTTGTTTTTTTTTTTTGAGACACAGTCTCACTTTGTTGCCCTTGGTAGAGTGCTGTTGCACCATAGCTCACAGCAACCTCAACCTCTTGGGCTCAAGCAATTCTCTTGTCTCAGCCTCCTGAGTAGCTTGGACTATAGGTGCCCACCACAACACCCGGCTATTTTTAGAGACGGGGTCTCGCTCTAGCTCAGGCTGGTCTTGCAGTTTTTTTTTTGGCCAGGGCTGGGTTTGAACCTGCCACCTCCAGCATATGGGACTGGTGCCCTACTCCTTTGAGCCACAGGCACTGCCTCAGGCTGGTCTTGAACCTCTGAGTTCAGGCAATCCACCCACCTCGGCCTCCCAGAGTGCTAGGAATACAGGCACGAGCCACCCTTCCCTGGCCAGTACAGTTTCTTTCTTTTTTTTTTTTTTTTTTGAGGCAGAGTCTCAAGCTGTCTGCCTGGGTAGAGTGCTATGGCGTTACAGCTCACAGCAACCTCAAACTCTTGGGTTTAAGTGATTCCTTTGCCTCAGCCTTCCAAGTAGTTGGGATTACAGGCACCTGCCACAACGCCTGGCTATTTTTTTGTTGCAGTTGTCATTGTTGTTTAGCTGGCTGGCCTGTGTTCAAACCTACCAGTCTAAGTGTATGTGGCTGGCGCCCTAGCCACTGAGCTATGGGCGCTGCCAGGATAGTACAGCTATTATCAACACCTGGCAAGGAGCACAAATCTCGGAAAATGAGAAAGGCAGACAAGAAACTAACAAAAGCACAGAAAAATTCTGAAGGAGAGGCTTGGCGCCCTAGGTCAGTGTTTAGGGCACTGGCCATATGCACCGAGGCTGGCGGGTTCGAACCCAGACTGGGCCTGCTAAACAACAACCACAACAAAAAAATAGCCAGGTGTTGTAGTGGGTGCCTGTAGTCCCAGCTACTTGGAAGGCTGAGGCAAGAGAATTGCTTAAGCCTAAGAGTTGGAGGTTACTATGAGCTATGATGCCACGGTACTCTACCAAGGGTGACATAGTAAGACTGTCTCAAAAAAAAAGGTTTTTTTTGTTTTTTTTTTTCAGGAGAACTTACTCATTTATGAAAATGCCCTGAAGCCTGTGACCGTGGGAGTTTATGGTTTCCAATGGCCTTTTGTCTTGGAGAAAGATTTCCTGGTTTAGAGCAGTTCAGGAAAGGGCTGAATTATAACCCTAACCTACTCCCAGTTAACTGTGTTGATTGTAGGTAAATTATTCAACCTATTCCTGTGTTGGCTCAGAAATATAGAGAGTAATATCAGCTATGTTAGAATGTTTTTGGAGGGATGGGGATCTTGGGCAAAAGGATGATGATAAAAGACAGCTATGTAACGTGCATAACAATGCATTTGCTTTCTTCTCTGAGTGAGAAGAATTAAACTCTAGCTCACAATTTGACACATGACATAAAACCCTTGGGAACTAAAGGTTTTCTGAGGTTAAAAAGATAGCAACAGACACTTGTTATTTGTATAGTGCTCTATACGCTCTGGTTTACAAAGCAAAGCATTTTCAGATATGACAACTTATCTTTACCACACCTGTGAAGAGGAATTAGTGTCTGCCATTTTATAGAACAGATAACAGGTCACAGAGTCAACCAATGCAATTCAGGCAATGGTGTTTTATTTTTCTTTATTTTTCTTTATTTATTTATTTTGAGACAGAGCCTCAAGCTGTCGCCCTGGGTAGAGTGCCCTGGCATCATAGCTCACAGCAACCTCCAATTCCTGGGCTCAAGTGAGTCTCTTGCCTCCGCCTCCCAAGTAGCTGGGACTATAGGTGCCCACCACAAAGCCCAGCTATTTTTTGGTTGCAGCCGTCATTGTTGTTTGGCAGGCCTGGGCTGGATGTGGCTGGCGCCTTAGCTGCTTGAGCCACAGGCTCATTTTTTTTTTTTTTAATTTTGGCTGGGGCTGGGTTTGAACCCTCCACCTCCGGCATATGGGGCCGATGCCCTACTCCTTTGAGCCACAGGCATCGCCCAGTTTTTTTGTTTTCATCATGTTTTTTTTTTTTTTTTTTTTTTTTTCCTACCATCATGTTTCTTATTTTGCCTCAGCTATGAGAAAAAATTTTTAACCCCAATAATGTGCATAAAGGACCATCACAAATGGTATCATTAGACAATCAAATCACAACTTTTTTTCTAAGGACACTTCCTACCCCTTTATAGACCTCAAACAGGGATCAGCAGTCCATAGCCATATTATCACAGACACTCTAAACAACGCACAACAGTAAGGAATCATCTTTGTGTTTATTATGCAATGATAACTGGGAGTAGTTTGGAATGGATTGGCTTATTTCACAGCTCACCGCAACCTCTAACTCCTGGGCTTAGGTGATTCTTTTGCCTCAGCCTCCTGAGTAGCTGGGACTATAGGCACCCGCTACAATGCCCTGCTATTTTTTTGTTGCAGTTTGGCTGGGGCCGGGTTGGAACATGTCACCCTCTGCATATGGGGTCGGTGCCCTACTCACTGAGCTACCAGTGCCACCCAGATTGGCTTCTTTAAAGAAAATTATTTGTGGCCGGGCGTGGTGGCTTACACCTGTAATCCTAGCACTCTGGGAGGCTAAGGTGGGTAGATTGCTTGAGCTCATGAGTTTAAGACCAGGCTGAGCAAAAGCGAGACCCCGTCTTTACTAAAAATAGAAAAACTGAGGCAAGAGGATCGTTTGAGCTCAAGAGTTAGAGGTTGCTCTTGTGAGCTATAATGCCAGGGCACTCTACCCAGGGACAGCTTGAGACGGTCTCATTAAAAAAGAAAAAAAAGGGTGGTGCCTGTGGCTCAAGGATTAGAGCCCCGGCCCCATATGGTGGAGGTGGTAGGTTCAAACCTGGCCCCAGCCAAAAACAAAACAAACAAACAAACAAACAAAAAAAAAGTTATTTGTGTTCATTTAGGGGATAGACAGCTAAGATTCGACTTTTTTGTTTTTGTTTCTGTGAGGGTATGAAGGCCACGAAAGAGGTTACCTAGGGAATTAGCTCTTGGCTCAAGCCTATAATCCTAGCACTCTGGGAGGCGGAGGTAGGAGGATCTCTTGAGCTCAGACCAGCTTGAGGAACAGGGAAAATTAGGTAGGCATTATGGTGGGTGTCTGTGGTCCCAGCTACAGGTGAGGCTGAGGTAAGGAGGAATGTTTATACCCAGCAGTTTGAGGTTGCTGTGAGTTAGGGTGATGTCAGGGAACTCTAGCCTGGGGCAAGAGACTGAGACTGTCTCAAGACAAAAAAAGCTTTAGGCACTTAACTAGTTAATTGTCCATCAACACTAAGCCCATTGACAGTACTCCTCCTCTGGGGGATGGTGGTAGATGTGAAGGGTAAGGCCATATTCCTCCGTGGACAAAGTAAGCCTCCTTCCTCTCCTCCTGAAGGTCTTTTCCCATAAAAGCAGTGTATGTAAGGGCCGTCTAAAGGCAAGGCCTTTGTCTTGGTGCAGGGAAGTTGGTTCCCCTCAGCCCGCTTTTTGGGTGAAAAATAATGCAGTTGGAAGGGAGCCATTTTTTCTAACTCTTAACTCCAGCTGGATCCCTGATGGGGAAAAGGGAAGCACTTAGAATCTTCCTGGCTGGTCCCAGAACCTGCAGGCTCTGGGCCCTGACATTAGTCTCCCCAGAGCAATGCTCCCTCCTGCCTGCACGTGCACCCCACAGCTTGCATTGGGACTGGCGCTGGCATACTTGGGGCCACAAACACTGCCGTTCCCCAGGGACATAAGCAGGGAGCGAGGACCTGTCTCAGGGCGGGCAGGTGATGGGGTGCCCTGGGAGGCGCTCCAGAGAGGCTGAGCCCTAACTCCCATCCCACTTCTTTTTTTTTTTTTTTTTACTAACCATTATACTAACGAGGACATCCCACTTGTTTAGTAGCCGCTGGTCCGCATTTGCAAGTGCAGGCCTCCAATTAGAACAGGACCCTATTCCCAAGACCCTCTACTTCCCGCAAGGCCCCACAACCTGCACCCCTCTTCCCCTCAATTCCTGCTGGCCCAGCGGCGCTCCGGTGCCCCGGCCCAAGCCCACTTCGCTCGCCCAGCTGGGGGCAGCACCAGCCCCCACCCGTTGGTTTCCCCTCCCCTTCAATTCCCCTCCCCTCGTCCCCTCCTTTCCCTCCCCTCCCCCCCGTGGCGAGGCGGCGGTGGCGGCGGCGGCGGCGGCAGCGGCGGTCGAGGCTGAGGCTGAGGAGGCGGCGGCGGGCGGGGCTCGACTCGGGCTCCGCGGGCGGGCGGGCGGACATGGCGGCCAACATGTACCGGGTCGGAGGTAGGAAGGCTTAGCCCGACCCGGCCCGTGGGGGAGCGGGCTCCGGGAGCTGGGGGTCGGGGCGAGCGCACGCCAACTGCCCGGAGTCGCGGGCGCCCGAGACGAGGGCGCAGGGGGCGGGGGCGCCGGGGCCCGCAGAGGGGCCGGGACTCCCCACCCCCACCCTTCCCATCCCCCGCGGTGGCCCGCAAGGGGCCGGGGCCACCGACGCCCTCACACCCAGCCCGGTTTCTAAGGCCAGGCCTGTACTTGGGGGTATGAATTATTAGATGCCCCCCTTCATGAAACCCCTGTGGGGGTAGGGCCCGTCGAGACGCTCTAACTGGGTGGCCTTTCCCTTGCGTGACTTCTAGGCAGTGGGGGCTGGAGAGGCTGGGGGGACATCCCCCTCTACTCCTCCCCTCAGTGGGACTGTGGGGTGGGGGTGGGGGCGGGGGCGATGGGGGCCTTGCCGGGGCGAGCTGGCGAGGCCAGTGCTTAGGGCCAGGGCCCTTGCACCTCCCTTCTTCGCCCCCTTCCGTGTCTTGTCCAGCCCCCCAAGAATTGGGCTTAGGAAGGTCAGGGAAACGCAGCCAGAGGTGGGGAGTTGAGCTCTGCCTGGACGTTTGCTCTCCTGTCTGCCTCCTTCCCAGCCTTCTGCAGAAGAGAAATAAGGTCAAACAAACTTTCTCCCTACTCACGACGCCCTCCTCCCTCTTTCCTGGTAAAATAATAATTCAGATAAGTGGCGTGTTTGTGTGTGAGACTGGCTCTTCCTTCTCTGCTCATTAGCCGAGCTTCTGATGGAAGGTGGTAGGAATGGCCTGGCTAAATGAGGCCACTTTGCGCGAGAGAGCCGGGAATGAGCCACTAAGATAGACAACAACAATGCAGTCCAGCCTCTCAAACAAACACACAGTGGGAAGTTTCCAGTGATCCTGTTTGAGAAGAGGAAGTACCACGATTGGAAAATTTTTATCCTTTTTGTTGAAAGCCTGAAGCAATTGCTTTATAATAAACGAGACCCACAGTTGATCTGGATTAAATATGGTAGTAAAAGGGTAAAAAAGATCTGCTGTCACCCCTAGAGCACTTTGTCTCACAAAGTGACCGCTCTCCTCCTTTTCCTTCATCTTCCCATACTGTGCAAAAGTATGTCTGCCTTCTTCCTCTCACCTGCTCTGTTCACCTGATATATTTTTTTTAACCTAGTGATTGAAATGGAGTTTGAGCTGTTAAGCCCTTATATGTTTTGAATTTGTCTTAGGTCAATCATTTTGTGGGAGAGGCACACTCCAGGGCAAATTGGATTGGAGGGAAAAGATGTAGGAGTAAAGTACAGAAGACACATGTTCAGTGAGCCCTGATTACTTGATATGAAAACTGTTGTTTTGTTACTAAAGAAATGACATATTGGGACAAAAGTCTAGGAGAACTTGATAAAACATTAATTGAAATGAAAATGTCAGGAAAATAAAGGTCTGTGAATAGCAGGCATGAGAGAATATATTGTTTGCTTTTACCAGTGAATGAATTATAAGCTTAATTTTGAAAGTGAATCGCCTAACATACAAAGTTGTAGATTGACAAATGTGAACTTTTTGTTGAACAAAAAGTTGAAAAGATTAAATTCTGTATTCTAATTATAGATTATGTCTACTTTGAGAATTCCTCCAGCAACCCCTACCTAATCAGAAGGATAGAAGAACTCAACAAGGTATACAAATTATAAAATAATTTGTTTTCCATTGAAGGGTAATTTGTTAAAGGCATAAGAGGTGATTTAACTTTAAGCCCCAGGCTCTCTGAAAGTAGAGATTTCAGATTCTAGAGAGTTATCCAAGAATCTGAATATTCTATGTTTTATAATTATGTTTTACTCTCTGATATTAAATATTATTATTGAATTTATTTATTTATTTATTTATTTATGCATTTGTTTTTAGAAAGAGTCTCATTCTGTTGCTCTGGGTAGAGAGCCCTGGCATCATAGATCACAGCAACCTCAAACTCTTGAGCTCAAGCGATCCTTTTGCCTCAGTTGCCCGAGGAGCTTGGAGTATAGGCGCCCTCCATCCACGATGCCTAGCAATTTTTAGTGGGGGTCTCACTCTTGCTCAGACTGGTCTTAAACTCCTTTTTTTTTTTTTTTTTTTTTTTTGAGACAGTCTTATTATGTCGCCCTCGGTAGAGTGCTGTAACATCACAGCTCACAGCAATCTCAAACTCTTGGGCTTAAGCAATTCTCTTACCTCAGCCTCCTAAGTAGCTAGGACTACAGGCGCCTGCCACAATGCCTAACTTTTTTCTTGTTGCAGTTGTCATTTTTATTTTATTTTTTTTATTTCACCAACATCAGCAAAGGTGAGAGTGCAGGAGTGCAGTTGTCATTGTTTGGCAGGCCTGGTCTAGGTTTGAACCCACTAGCTCAGGTGTATGTGGCTGGCGCCCTAGTTGCTGAGCTACAGGGGCAGAGCCATGGTCTTGAACTCTTGAGCTCAAGCAATCCATCTGTCTTGGCCTCCCAGAGTGCTAGGATTACAGGCCTGAACCACCGCCCCTAGCCTGTTTTTTTTTTTTTTTTTTTGTTTGTTTGTTTGTTTTTTTTGAGACAGAATTTTACTTTGTTGACTTGGGTAGAGTGTCTGGTGTCAGCTCATAGCAACCTCAAACTCCTGGGCTTAAGCGATTCACTTGCCTCACCCTCTGGAATAGCTGGGAGTATAGGCACCTGCCACAATGCCTGGCTAGTTTTTAAAAATGGGGTCTTGCTCTTGCTCAGGCCGGTCTTGAACTCAAGCAATTCACCCACCTCCTGCTCCCAGAGTGTTAGGATTATAGGTGTGAGCCACTGTGCCCCACCCCCTGGTTTGTTATTGAATATATTTATTTTATTTTATTATTTTTTTTCTTTTTAGAGACAGAGTCTCATTTTATTGCCCTCGATAGAGTGGTGTGGTGTTACAGCTCACAGCAACCTCCAACTCCTGGGCTCAGGCGATTCTCTTGCCTTAGCCTCCCGAGTAGCTGGGACTATATTGAATATATTTTATTTATTTATTTATTTATTTATTTTTGCAGTTTTTGGCCGGGGCTTGGTATGAACCTGCCACCTCTGGCATATGGGGCCAGCGCCCTACTCCTTTGAGCCACTGGTGCTGCCCTATATTGATTATATTTTAAAGTGCGGATTTCTTCAAATTGCTTAGAGCCTCTCAAAGAGTAGGTCACTTCTATAACTCGGTTTCTTTTTACATTTGGAGTCATAATGTATATTTTTCCCTTCCTAGTTAATATTTTCATCTTCTAGCTTTAGAAGGAGTAAGCTGGGTTTAAACCCACCTATAACTTGTTAGAAAAAAAAAAAAAAAAAGAAGGTAAGCTGGGGAATATAACCTTTTTGAGGGGATAGCATCTCACTCTGCCACCCTGGGTAGAGTGCTCTGGTGTGTCCTATCTCATAGCACCCTCAAACTCTTGGGCTTGAGCACTCCTCCTGCCTCAGACCCCAGAAGAGTGGAGGCCATAGGTACCTGTCACTGTGCCCAGCTGGTTTTTCTATTTTTTTTTTTTTTTTTTAATTTTTTTTTTATTTTTATTTTTAATTTCAACTAGCTTGTACATTTTACTTTGTTTGAAGTACTCTTCTTTGGTGTTCATCTTCCTCTTCTGCTGGAGATGCTGTGCTGTTTTTGATGTTAAGTAGAGACGGGGTCTTACTCTGGCTCACTGTTGGT
>CAUYPK010108452.1:0-13939 GCA_963574355.1 Loris lydekkerianus | reverse complement strand
GAGAGAGAGAGACAGAGAGAGAGAGAGAGAGGTCTTTAAAGAAGTCCCAACTGTATTGTTTATGATAAGAGTGATGCATTTTCCTAAAGCTGTTCTATTCCATAGTTTTGACTTTTGGCTTATCCAATTCAGACTCTTCAGAGATTCCATCACCTTTTATAGATTGTCTTGGGCAGCTGATTTTTCAGGGCTCCCTGCTGATTTTTTCAGATGTGTTGCCTACATATGGTTCTTAGTGTCTCTTTGCTTCAGGTAGAAAATACCCTTAAAACTCTGGCCCCCAGGGGAATGGATAAAGATACTCAAGGCTCAGCTTTTCCTAGATAATCTTGAATTCTTTTGAATCTTCACTTCTACAATCCTAAATTACTGTGAAAAAGAAGCTTGAATATTATGTGATAAGTTTTTAGTATGTGCTCTTTATTTTGCAAATTTTACAAGGTTTTCTTTTTTTTCCACTTAATTTTGGTGTCTAATATCCATTACTTTTGTGTCTTATTTGAAACATAAAATTGAGTATCTCATTATGCTCAATCCCTCTAGAAAATACATAAGACATGCAGAAATGAAGGTCAGAATATTTTTTTGGTACTGTTTGGGGGAGAACATAGTGTATTCATATGTGGAAAGATAAAAATGTTTTATTTGGGGAACTCAGGATATAGCTTAGAGCATGACAAGGATGGAGTTGAAAGATAAAGAATAGCAGTAAAAACTCCTGTAGGGTGTAGGAAATTAGACTAGATGACTTCTAACATCAACGGCTATTTCAAGATCCTTTGTTCAAAAAAAAAAAACAAATATAAACAAACTGAGGATCTACTATTAAGTAGATGTGACTGGAGAATTTTTGTAGAGATCTTCATTCATTTCTCATGGGTATAATATATTGAAATTACAATCACAGAATTTATGGATGAGGGACTTGTTTCAGAGTGTAGTTTATTATCTATGCTTTATAAAGTATTTTCATGGGCATTTTTTAACAAATAATTCAGTGCCTTTTGTCCCTCATAATACACATTCTTTCTCATTTCGGCTATTTTTGGGCTTTGTGATCAATGTGGTATAGCGTGTGGACCAACCCGGTGATTTCCAAACATCAAAGGCAAATATAAGCCTTTAAAACCTCACTTCTTTGTGGACATTTTTTCACTCATCCTAATTAAATATGTCTTTATAAGTATACAGGGTGTCCATAAAGCTCATGTGTAATTTAAAATTAAATTTATGGACACCATATATAATGAAAATAAATATTTTGGTTTTTACAATTTCTAGAAATTAAATTTTTATAAAATTTCAAATACATAGGGGTGAGGATTTTCCCAGGAACAACACCAATATTATATTAAATGTTTGTGGGAAATAAGATTCCATAAAACTTTCAGCAGAATTTTCATTAACATTCCCTGTAGAAACTTAATGTTTTGGGTGTCAATACAGCCTCTTCTGGGAGCAACAATCTCCTGTTTTCTAGGAACAACCTCTCCCTTTGTCTACATGATTGTAAGCACATTCAGAATACTTGGCTGTGATACACTTTTTGGGGGTGAGACACAATTATAAGAAGGACTTTACCTAACAAATCCAATCAGTGTAGCCTGGTTCTTTGCATCCTCAAATAAATCCTCAACAATACAAAAAAAAAAGAGAAAAGAATACTTGACTTCACTCCTTTCACCACAGCTGGTACAGAGTTGGGCATCTGACTTAAGCTGTTCCACCCAAAGTTTGGTTTGAGGGTTTGAATTGAGATTTAGTAATTCCTTCTATTTGACTTCTCATTAAAAAAGAAGAAAGATCTTTATTTTTATTATTATTTTTTTTAATTTTATTTATTTATTTATTTATTTATTTATTGTGGTTTTTGGCCGGGGCTGGGCTTGAACCGCCACCTCTGGCATATGGGGCCAGCACCCTACTCCTTTGAGCCACAGTTGCTGCCCTTTTTTATTTTTATTTTTTTTAGAGAGAGTCTCACTTTGTTGCTCTCGGTAGAGTGCTCTGGTGTCACAGCTCACAGCAACCTCCAGCTCTTGGGCTTAGGTGATTCTCTTGCCTCAGCCTCCAGAGTAGCTGGGACTACAGGTGTTTGCCACAATGCCCGACTATTTTTTGTTGCAGTTTGGCCCGGGCCAGGTTTGAACGTGCCACCCTCGGTATATGGGGCCAGTGCCCTACTCGCTGAACCACAGGCGCTGCCCAAGAAGAAAGATTTTTAGACAAGTAAATGTTTAAATTACCTATCTTGTCTCTATGAATAAAGAAGTATCTAGTTTGTATGAAGAGAATAGAAGGGCTTGTATAAAGGTAAAATGCAGATGTGAAAGAAAGAGAGAAAGAGATCGTGACACCTCAGTTCCAGGCTAGAATTTGTCTTGATGCCTGAGTTGTATTCTGTACCTTAAATATCAACAGATGTTCATTTATCTTTATAAAATTATTTTTTTATTTAAACCCACTACACTATGTCTACATTGAAGCTGAAAGAATAAAAAACATTTTAGGTGATAGATACTCAGGTTGGAAAGGAAGTTCAAGAGTCACTCAGTAAGCTTGGCATTGTCACGTGTGTAAGCTCCAAACTTCCATTTCCATTGTTTTAAAAATATTATATCATATAACCAAAAAGTGGCAAATTATAACTTGTTGAATCTAGGAAATTAGTAGAAAATACCAACAATTTATCTAAAATCTATTGATTTCTTTTAGTTCTCTTTACTGATGTGACAAAATTAGACAACACGACACACATTTCCTGACAATTTCCAGGCACAACTTCTCTGCAGTGTGCCTCAAGATAATCATTTTATTATTCAAGCTATTCTCAAAAATAAATCTGTATTGTTAACCAAAAATTCACTTGAAAAGAAAAACTAATAATTAATGCAGTTTTTCAATCTTCAAACATCTACAATTCAGGCTATTTTATTAATACCTTTCATCTTCCTACTCAACATATTCTTTTCATCCCCAGGGGACACTAAGTTTTATATTCACAGCTTGTTCAATATCTTTCTTCTCATCATTTTTATCTGTGGTTTTACTGTGTGGAAAGTATCTGTTGAGTATTCGATTCTCATCACTCAGACATGCACACTACTGCATGTATAATCAGTGTGTGCAGACTGCTAACATGTTTGATTTACAAACCTCTTTAGTAGGCCTCCAGGTAATCACAGAAAGCCATCCCCCACCCCATATCTCTGCCCTTTCATTCCTCATTACTTAATGGAGAAAACAGATTGATCTGTTGTCTGACAATTTGTCATCCTCCACGGCCTGCTGATGTCAATCAGTGCTGGGGGACAGACATTCATCAGAACAACCCGGACCTTGTCATTAAACGTGGACGTGTATTTCCTATAAAGTTAATCTAAACTCTGAAACTCATAAAAAGGGGCAGTAAACCAGACACCCCTGAAGGCCACTTGAAGGTAACTATTAGCTATTGAAGAATGGCAGCGGCGTTTTCTTCAGATTCATGCTTGTGCCTCTTCTAAATGAAAGAAGAGGAGAGAAAGAAGGAAGGGGAGGGGAAAAAATGATGTCTGAGAATTCAGATTTCATGAAGTGGGTTTAAATATAGTTAATAACCATGGCCTCCTAACAGGGAAGACTAGATTAAGTTTCTCAATTAAAACAAAATCATTCAGAATGCTCTGATAAAGGCTGTCTTTTGTAAGTTGTCATTGCTAACTTGTACCATTTGATAGCACTATTTAATAATGTTAAAGGTTCAGCAAAACTTCAGAGAAAACTTCAGAGGAAAATGGATTAAAATATTTAAAATTACATTTGTTTCAGATTAGAGTTGATAGCAGTTATCATTAACAAACTTTATCCTTAAAAATTGTGAAATATATGTAGTTGGACATTACTAAGATCTCAGAACAGAGTTCATTAGCAATCAACTTGTTATCACGGTTATAATTACTTAGAAACTTCAATATTGCTATCATCGTTTCTCTTAAACTATGTTTGGAAATGCTCATTAAATGGATTAAACATTTTCATTGTATGGTAAGTTTTGTAATAGTGAGATATAATTCTCCATTTTCTTACCCAGTTCATGATGCTCATCAATGACAAGATAAACTGGAAGGGCAGTAACCTGTCATTTAGCTGATGATTACTTGTTTGATTTGTGTTTCATCAGGATGCTTCTGAATTATATAATTTATTGACTATTAAAAAAAAAACAAAAAAAAAAAACTTAACTACAATGGACCTTGAAGTATAATATTCTTAGTTATATAAATTTAAATTTTCATTTAGTAATTTATTGAAAAGAAAAATAAAATACCCTACCTATTCTAGCTATTCATCCCATAGGTCATTGATTTGTCCGTTGATTTAGCAAACGTTCACCTAGCCTGTTTTTCTGTAGGTCACGTCTCCCAAGTCTCCTGCTCATTTACTGACTCTAGCTCTCTGGTTCTTTTTGCTATTTCTGGAATACACCATGCATGTTCCAACCTCAGAGCCAAAGTACTTGCCGTTCCCTCGGCCCAGAGTTCTTTTTTTTTTTTTCAGAGTTCTTTGCTCTAAAATATCTCATGTTTATCTCCCTTGATTCTTTCCATCATGCCCTTACTAGACAAGATTCTCTAGTTTTCCTACATTAAAATAGCACCCTATATCCCCACTAGCCTGTTCTATTTTTCCTCACAGCCCATGTATATTAAAATTAATTTATTTCATCCTCCCCCCAAATCTCTTTGCAATATTAAGGTTGGAAACTTCGTAATGTTTGTTTATATATTTCTGGAACCCTGAAAGATCTCTGTGTGGAAGTCAGTACATATTTATGAAATGATTGAATGTGTCCAGATGACACACAACACTTACCTGTAGCCCATTATTTGCAGCACTTCCCTCTCACTCACCTCAATTTCACTACATTGACACCTCCCTTATTTTTTCTTAAATTTACCCTCCTAACTATTCTCATTTCATTAATGACATAGGTTTCTCAGGTTTTATTCATTTTTCCTCGAGTACTCACTCTTTTCTCTTTACCTCATCAGCTTACTGCTACCTATTATTTCATACAAGTGCCTTTTCCCTAACACTCCAATTTAGATCACATATTCCCAATGTATGTCTTCAATTTGTTTTGAACCACTATGTATCATTTTATATCATAAAATTGTATTTATGTAATTGGCTTTCACGCTAGATGGTCACATTAGGCCAAGCACTTCTTGAGGGTTGTTATCATGGACACCAAGATCTCTCTTAGGACAGATGTTCTTTGCTCCATAAAGTCTTAGTGTTTTTTCCCCATCTAATCTCACTATATAATTCCATTGCAGTATTTTTTACTTCTATGGTGAGAAGCAGCATTCACTATGTGTAAGTTGTTGGTTTGTGTCATGCTATAGCATAGTATCTGGACCTATTGCCTCTTTTATGTACTTCATCCCCAATAATTCTTGCTATGTGTATATATGGATTTATCAGGCAAATTGATCAACTACGATTTTATAGTTCTTTCAAAATAAAAACACCCTAAAGTGAAAAATAATACATTTTCACGTATATAATTTTGATAACCTATCTGGTTGACTTTCTTGTTTGGTTAGTATTCCAACAAAAGTGCATCCATTGTGAAATGTCTCAGTGTACTGATGCTTCAGAATAACATTTTAAAAATTAACAACTTCAATTATTGCCGATAAGTCATCTCTGCGAAGTGATTTCACTGTGTGGCAGGTAGATTGTTAAACAGTCTTCAGAATGGTTGATTTTTGTGTGGCATTTTTAGTGAATGACATATTGTTCAGGTTTGAGTCATAATTATACTCAATCCTTCTTTACACCATTTAATAAATATTCATCAACACCCCTGTAGGGGAATGCACTTGATGATGAAGTAATACAGATTCTCATCCAACTTTATTATCATTAAGGTATGTTGTTCCCTCTTCCTGCGTTCCTGTGCTGAATTGATGGCATATTCTGCCACAATCTCAAGCTTTAAACTTCAGCATTATCTAGCTCCTAGACGCTTGCAGCCAAAGCTGAGAATCTGTGCCTTCATTGCAAGTTCTACACTTCCATTAATACTTATCATGCACTATGGTAGTTCCATGCAGAGCTTTGTCCCCTGACTATGAAGTTGTTTAGGTCATAAAATGTATTTTCACCATTTTTTTTTTTTTTTTTATGTCCTGAGTCTAACATAAAGCTTTGAAATGTTTGCTAAATAAGCAAATGAACACATATTTTGAAATAACAAATGATTAGTTGCTCTACTAAAATATCTTTCCTACCCTTATCAGAGAATAGGCTGTAAGAAATGAATGAACATGGGTACTCTAACACTATCTTTAATCTGGTTTAACAAATCAAATGATATGAAGCATTTGTAATTTGAAATACTTCAAATAAAATAAAATGTACATGGTGAAAGAAAGTGTTTAAGTTAATAACAGACAATTTTTTTTTTTTTCGCAGACAGACTCACTATGTCACCCTTTATAGAGTGCTGTAGCATCACAGCTCACAGCAACCTCAAACACTTGGGCTTAAGAGATTATCTTGCCTCAGGCTCCCAAGTAGCTGGGACTACAGGTGCCCACCACAAGACACTGCTATTTTCATGTTGCAGTTGTTACTGTTATTTAGCTGGCCTGGGTCGGGCTTGAACCCGCCAGCCTCAGTGCATGTAGCTGGCACCGTAACCACTGTGCTACGGGTGCTGAGCCAACAGACAAATTTTTAACTAGCATCAGATGTTAGTTATGTCAACTCGTATTTGTTAATTATAGACTTCAGTAAAATCAAAGGGAAAATTTATAATTCAGGAGATAAGATTTTGACTTGTTAAAAAGTATATGACTGCCATTGTATTAAGCATATATGATGAATAGATATTTTAGATCAATTTACAGAAGCTATTCCTAAATAAAGATAATTTGGAAGGACTTGGAGAACATCCTCCTAGGTAAAGTATCTCAAGAATGGAAAATCAAGTATCCCATGTACTCAGTACTGATCTGAAACTAGTAGATTGACAACTACAGGCCCACAGGAGAGAAAAACAGAATTAAATACAAGAAGAAGGGAGTGGGGAGAGGGCTCAGTAAATTCGCACCTGTCAGGTCCAATGTAGGAATATACACCACACTTCCTGGGTGAAGGGCACAGTTTCAACTTAGACTTTAGATATTCCCTTACAAAGAAAAATCACATAACCTAATCATAATCATATGCACCCTCAAATTACAAGAAGAAGGAGGAGGAGGAGGAGAAGAAAAAAAGAAGAAGAAGAAGAAGAAGAGGAGGAGGAGGAGGAGGAGGAGGAGGAGGAGGAGGAGGAGGAGGAGGAGGAGGAGGAGGAGGAAGAGGAAGAGGAAGAGGAAGAGGAAGAGGAAGAGGAAGAAATGGAAATAATACACTGGACCAGTTTAGATAACATTCCACATAAATACTATTTCCCGGGGGGAATTACTTGATATCTGATTAGCTCAACTCTGCTGAGATGGGCTCCAGGAACTCTGAAGCAAAAATGACATCTTAATCATGTGTGTATAGCAGTCCCCCCTTAACCACGGTTTTGATATTCACATTTCAATTGCCTTCTATCAACCATGGTCTGAAAATATTAATTGGTAAATTCTAAAAACACACAATTCATAAGTTTAAAACCTCGTGCACATGAAATCTATGATTATTACAATCAAAGTGGTTTATAGCATCAGTAGTACACTCATGATTTATTCTCTCAAGCATTGCTGCCACTAAATTAATATTATCAAGAGGAAATAATGAAAGTAGATAGCGTTCAATAAAAGTGAATTTCTATTTGATTTACATGAACATCTTTAAAATGTTTTCCTTTTCCTTTCCTTTTCCAATTTGTCCCAGGTTCATTTTAACTTAGGGAAAGTGCACATATACATATGTACATATAGACATACCTAACTGCAGTTGGAAAATAGGTTTAATATTTTCTTTTTACCTAACTTCTTTCACCATTTAAAGAGATGTTTTAAGACATATTTACACTATACCATGTAAAATATAAGCACAACTTAAAGGAAAATAATTTAATACCCTTGATTAAGCCTGTAATCTGACAATAAGTCAGTAAAAATTTGTTTCATTAAACAGTAAAAAAGATAGAAAATAATTTAACGCAGCACATTGGAATTTTAAAATATTTCAGGGAAGATAAATAATATCCAGATGACAGTTATTCTCTTGGTTTGCAAGGAAAGGCATTATCTATTCCATAACAATTGATTGCTTTTCTGTAGAATGTCCTTGATTTCAATAGCATTGCTCAGGCTTTTGATACTAATCTGTAAGAGGTTGTTAGGAGAGAATCTTACTTCATCAGCTATTCTGCAAGAAACAAAAAATTCTGCACCTGATAAATCATCTATAGTCTCAAAGTGACAATTTTTACTCAGAGAACTGGTCTCCTCTGAATGCTTTCAAAATCAAAAATCAGAGCTGTGTTATAGAATAAAAAAAATAAATAAATAAAATGTGTCTTAAACAAGAGAAGGGCTATAAAAATAGCAAATCAAACCTGCCCTTTTGAAACTTACTTTTCTACTTTGTACCTTTGTGACATACACTTTCTATTTTTCACTAGCTTTAGAAACATCTGCTGATTTAAAAGATAAGGGACACAGGACAATTCATTGCCTATCACCCAAATCCTTCAATCTACTTAGCAAACAGTGTTGAAATCTCGGATAGGTTTCTTCACTTAAAAATTAGTTACTCAAAAATTCACAGACAGACTTTTTTCACATTTGTACTTTCTCTCCTTACTAGGCCACGAACCCTAAAGGATCATAGGGTAGAGAGAAAGAAATACAGTTGTATATTCAGAGACACCTGTGTGGCAATGGTACCTTCCATGGGCTTAAGGGAGTGACCTAATAATTAACGCATTAACTTGTGTGCCTCTCATCTTATTCATAGTTTTAAAAAATGGGTCAATAAATGTTATCACAAAGTTTGTCGTGATGTTTAAATAAAAAACATGTAAATATTGGGACACCTCAATGCATGTTGGTTTCCTCTCTCGCCTGGGTGTGTCTCCCAAATTTTATGTGTTGGAGACTTAATCCTCAATTCATATGTTGATGGCATTTGGAGGTGAGGCCTTTGGGAGGTAATTAGGATTAAAGAAGGTCATCAGGATGGGAATCCTGTGATGGGACTAGTGACTTTAGAAGAGAAAGGGAAACCTGAGGAGGCAGACCCCTGCCTTCTGGCCAGGTGATGCCCTCTTCCATGTTATGATGTGGCAAAAAGGCTCTCTTTAAGTGCTGGCATCATATTATACTTGCACTCCTCAAGTTCCATAAATGTGAACTAAATAAATTTACTTTATTTATTAATTACCCAGTCTGTGGTATTCTGCTATAGCAAACAGAAAACAAACTCTGACAGTTATCATATTTTATGGCAGTTAGTTTGACTATTTGAAAATTCTATTGTATTTTACACAGTGATTAGGAAAGTTTCCCTGTAGAGATGTCAATAAATGAATGAAAAATTATTTTATTAAATCAATAAATATTGGTTAAATACCTCCTATAGCCATGCATTGTAACTGAATATACATAAAACTCTGACAAACACTAAGAGACTAACCCTACCATATAATAGATTAAAGCTGTTGATTAAAGTAGAGAGGGAATATGGTTTGAAAACACTTCAGACCCTCTGGAGAATTTCAGATACACCCCAAATGTTTATTTTCAGGAGTATCAGACTAGCGAGACAATTGAGAAAATCTCTATAAGGCAATTGCCATGATACAGGCTACCTGTTTATTCTGCAATGTTAGGGTTACATTTAGGACCAGAATTTCTATCTTCTCTGCAACAGCACAAAATGTGTGTGTGTATTTATGTGGCATATATTTTTAAGTTATATGTCTTTGTGCATATATATCATATACAATGAAATATAAAAAATATTCTGTTTACTCACAAATCTATAGAAAACCAAGACAGAACAAAAATTGGATAGCACTGGTAAAACACCTGACAGAAAATTGATCGCATTTCTGTTCTCTTAACTATCATTACCTTCCTTAAACTTGAATTCTTCTTTTAATCTGTGCTTCTATCCTTCTTTCTGTAGTATTTTCTGTGCATATAGAAAAGGATCAACTGTAAAGAAGCTTCTCACAAAAGCTTGCGGGAAGATCACAGAGATTGGTCATATTTTTAGTAGAGCCAGAAGAACATATAAACAGAATTATTAAGCTTAATGATGGTTAGGGTTAATTAAAAATAAATAAGGGAGGTAAAAAAAAATGGAATAAGAATCTCAAATTTGAAGCATAATAATTTGGGATTAAAGACTGGACCTTTGGGAATTTTACAAGTTTGTGTGTGTGCGTGTGTGGATGCTCTAACACTTACAGTCCTCTATAAGTCAGGAGGGGCTTCCTTTAAAAGCTACTATATAATAATATATAGGTACCTAATGTTTTTCCTTTTCTAATTTTCTCCAACAACTTTTTCTTCTTTCTCTCTCACCTTTTCTTTCTTTCTCCTTTGCCCAACTATCATATCTTTTTTCCCATTTCTTTTTCATGTTAAACGAGATTGATCTGAATGCCATTTTTTCTGCAAATGGGTTATGGAAATGAAATATTAAATGAAGGGTTATAAACAGAATTTCTGCTGTTCATTCTTGCAAACCCCAGTTTGTTGACCTTAATTTTATAGCATGAATCACAGCTGTTCCACTGATACTGGCAGTGATTGATAATAAGGGGGATGGGAGTAATTAAAGAGCATATGATGTGTGTGTTTGCATTTTGAGTGACTGCTATAGAGTATATGCAATCAAAGGCATGGTACATTAAATAAATCAAATATCCCCATAACTCAGCACAACCTGCGAAAAATGAGCAAAGGGAGCTTGCGATGTTGCAGGCCTGCATGTCAGGCCTTAGGCAAGCTGTTCCCTCCAGAGTAAAGTCAACAGAAACAGAGCAAGAACCAGGAAAGACCTGTTATTTGCAGGATTCATAATCTCAGCGAGATAGCCTAAATGTAATGATATTTTAACATTTTTGTAGGTATATGAATGTATGAGCTTTGCTCAGATATATTGTCCCATTTTGTTTTTCTCAGTAATTTTGTGGATTGTTATATACAGATGCAAAAATGAAACCTCACAGAGGAAAGATTCAAAAACCACATATCTAAAAAAAGTCATTCAGCGCCTTCTTCATATTTCACACTCCTTCCTCTATCAGCATGTCACATAGGATAATGTTTCCTCTTAACATCACAACTGGGTTTATCTCTTCAGGTGAAACTCTTTGAGAATTGGTGGCCCACGTGTGGTGAATTAATATACATTGACCAAATAGAGAAGTACAAAAATGTATATAAAGGAGATAAATCAGTTTGTACCATAAATATAGTGATTTTAGCAGGAAAAATCCATGTGGTTATAACATAAACTGGAAAAGGATAAGAGAAAGTTTGTATACTTTGCAGTGTAAACGTACAATGGAGGAGATATAATTAGGGTACGACAACACCAGGCAAAGAACACTATAACTGAACTAAAAAAAGTTTCATGTGAAAATAAAGATCAGGTTCTATAATAAACATCTTAAAGCAAATGAATAGTTATGAGATGTACCTTAAAGCGACTGAGTTAACGGGCTTTCATAGACCCTACTCTGTGCCCTGTACATGTCTTCACTGGTTTCCATGAAGATGGCAAGAAGATCATTTTAGAATTGTTTTCCATGTTTCCATGTTTTTAGTACATAGTTGCACTTTGTACTTCCTAAGAGAATATTTCTGAAAATGCTGACTACAGACAGTTAACATGAGTAAGAAAATACTTTACACATTGATGCAGTCACCAGTAATATTGTCACAAGGTTCTTAAGAGAAAAAAAAAAAAAACTTAAGCTTTTTTATAGGAGTTTTAGGATCACAACAAAATTGAAAGCTATAGACATTTTCTACATATTCCCTGTCCCCACACATGAATAACAACATTCTCCACCGGACTAGCATGTTTGTTTCACTGGATGAATTTACAATGACCAATCATTATCTTCAAAAGTCCATAGCTTACACGAGGGTTCATTCCTGGTGCTATATGGATTTGGACAAACATATAATCGTATGTATCCATAGTTGAACAATCCTTGATTCGTGATGGAGCTGCATTCCAGTAATCTCACTGCAAAGCCCTCAGTCGAATCATTGTAAGTTGGGAACTCCTGGTGGTGTCATACAGTTAGTTACTGTGGACACACAGAGTAGTCCTGCTGCTCTAAAAAGCCTCTGGGTTCTTCTTATTCCTTCCTCTCTTCTCCATAACTTCTGGCAGCTACTAACACTGATATTTTTACTGATAGTTTTGCTTTTTCTGGAATGTTATATAGTTGTAATTATACAGTGTAGACTTTTCAGGTTGTGTTTTTTCATTTAGTCAAATGGATTAAGGCTTTCTCCAGGTCTTCTCACGGCTTGATAGCTCAACTCTTTTAACCCTGAACTGTATTCCATTGTCTGAATTTACTTTGGTTTCTTTACCCATTCATCTACTGAAAGACATCATTGTTGCTTCTAAATTTAGACAATTATGAAAAGAGATGATATAAACATCCTCACACAGGTTTTTCTATGGAAATAAGTTTACAACTCCTTCTGGTAATGTAATTTTCAGAACTTACATCACTTTCTATGGTTCATATTTGTTTGGGGTTCATGAACATTTGAAAATATGGAGAAAATTTTAGGACCTATAGCCAGGAAAACACACACTCACTCAGGAAGACAACCACAAACTATGGTAGTTTCCTCTCAGTTGAAGTTTTGCTGTCTGTAGTTCGAGTTACCCATGGCTAACCAGGGTCCAAAAATGAGTGGGTAATAGTACAATAAGATATTTTAAGAAAGAACACACACAATTTTTATTACACTAATCTTTTACAATTGTTCTATTTCATCATTAGTTGTTATTGTTGTTCTCTTATTATGCCAAATTTTTATATTATGCTTTATCATAGGTATGTATGCATAAAGAAAAATAGTATATAAAGGATTGGACACTATCCAGTTTCAGATATCCACTAGTGGTCTTCTAACACGTGCCCTGAGGATAAGGGTTAACTATCGTATTCCATATTTCAGAACCTTAGTTGACTCCCTGTGAATATAAAGACACCTAGTCTAAACCTTGAAACACTATATAATTTTTTCTTGACTATGTGAATTTGCCTAGTGTCTTTGTCAACCTTTGGTTTCAAATTTGGTAATCATGCATTACATATTTTTGCATAAAATAGGTTTAAAATAGTAAGCATATTGTCAAACTGCAACAGATTTCTTGATACTAACACTTTGCAATTTTAATGGTTCATATCCTTGGGACACACAAAATTTAGGGAAAACGTGAATTAGTGTCAGAGAACACTGCCTTTGTGCACATACAAACACACACACACACACACATATCCATGCATAAAGCATGTGGTTGAGACAATGTATTACAATAATTTATAGTATGCATCTCAGAAACGTACTCAAGTATTTCTCTAGAATTGCATTACAAACAAAGCAATCACTTATCATTTAGATTAAATGGTTGAAGCAGTTGGTCCCTGGTTTGATTAATCACCTGTCAGCATATTTTCAAAAACATTTGAAAAACTAGTAAGGAGTATAAAAATAGAATTTGTATTTCCTTTTAAAATATTGTTTAGAAACTGGCAGGCAATTTTTGTTTAAAATTAACACTGGTTTTAAAAAGCTTTCACAAAGCTTTTCTTTTAGCTTATACTGAACTTACAATGTAAAAATACCGTATATACTTGAGTATAAGCCGAGTTTTTTCGGCACCAAATTTTTGGCGCGTTGGGTTTGTCGGCCCAAAATTTGTGCCGAAAAAAATAGGCTTATACTCTAGTATATTC
>CAUYPK010108450.1:0-23936 GCA_963574355.1 Loris lydekkerianus | reverse complement strand
ACCCAAAAAAAAAACATGTCAAAACGTAAGGGCCCCAAATGTTCATAAACCCCCCAAAAAAGTTGCAATGAAATTTTGTGGTTTTTTCATTTTATCCAGACTCCTTTTATTGCATCTTTTTTTTTTTTTTTTTTTTTTTTTTTTAAAGGGGATCAGAAATTTTAAAGAAAAAGCAAGTCAAAATCTAGACTTGAAAAGTCCAATAACTGAAACGAAAATTCACTAGAAGGGCTCAGTAACAGATAATAAGCTGGCAAAAGAAAGAATCAACAAACTTGGAGATGGGTCAAGTGAGATTAATCAATCAAGGAAGAGAAGCTAGAAAGAATAAAATAAAATTAACAGAGTCTTTCAGAGATCTGTAGCACACTACCATGTGTATCAATATATGCTTAATGGGAATCCCTAAAAGAAAGGAGAAAGAAGAAAATATTTGAAGAAGAATATTAATTTTTTTCATATTTGATGAAGAATATTAATCTTTATATCTTAGAAACTCAATTAACTATAATAAACTCAACCACACACACACACACACACACACACACACACACGGCACATCATAATCAAACTGTTAAAAGCTAAAGCCAAAAAAAGAATCTTGAAAGTAGAGAGAAGTGATTCATCATATATAAAAATCCTCAAGAAGATTAATAGCTGATTTCTTATCAGAAACCATTAGAGGTCATAAGACAGCAGGATAAGGTACTCAAAGTGCTAAAAGAAAAAGATTATTGACCAAGGAGTATACAGCTAGCAAAATTACTCTTCAAACACAAAGAAAAAATTAAGATACTATCATATTTTTTAAAAAGTGAGAGTTTCTTGCTGGCAGGCTTTACCTACAAGAGATACTAAAAGGAATACTTTAGAAAAAATATCAGACAGAAACTTGAAATCACATGAAGACATAGAAATCACAGTATGAATCAATTTTTTTTGGTTACACTTTTTTTCTTTTGATTTAAAAGACAACTGAATAAAAAAACAAGTATAAACTGTGTTGATGGCCTTATAAAATAGGAAAATATAATTTTGTATTATAATAACTGCACAAAGGAAAGGGGACAGAATGTAAAAGCAAATTTTTGCATATTATGGAAATTAAATTAATATTAATCTAAACTAGATTTTTAAAAAGTTATTAATTGTAATTCTTAGGGAAACCATTAAGAAAATAAGAAAAAAATTATATCATAAAAGAAACAAGGAAATTAAAATGGTAAACTAGAAAGTATCTATTTAACATAAAAGAAGTTAGTAAAGAATTTAGTATTGGAGAGAGGGGAAAAAGGACATAGATATAAACTGGTAAAAGTAAATAGTAAAATGGCAGATATAAATCCTACCCTATCAGTAATTATACTAAATATAAATAGATTAAACACTCTAATCAAAAGGTGGAGTATGGCAGAATGGATTAAAAAATATGATTCAACTATATGCTATCTAAAGGAGACATGCTTTAGATGAAAATATATGAATAAGTTAAATGCAAAAGGATGTAAAAGAATATACTAAGCAAAGAGTAATTAAAAGATCCCTGGAGTGGCTATAGTATCAGAAAAAATATAATAACTATCATCTAAAAAAAAAAAAAATTATAACAAAAAGTGTTACCAGGGATAAAGAGGGGGTATTTTATAGTAATGAAATGGTTAATCCATCAGGAACACATAATAACTATAAACATACATGCATCTAACAACAGAGGGCCAAAATACAAACTAGCAGAAATAAAGGAAGAAATAGATAATTCAGCAATAAGAATTGGAGACTTCAATATTGCACTTTCTATAATGGAAAAAACTAGGCAGAAGATTGACATTACTATGAAAGGCTTGACCAACACTATAAACCAAAGTAGGACCAACAGATATATACAGGACACTTCATATAAGAAGTACAGAACACACATTTTTTTCACATGAAAAATGAAACATGAAACATTTTCCAGTGTTAACTGTATGTTAGGCCATAAAACAAATCTCAATACTTGAAAAATAGTTAAAATCATACCAAGTATGTCCTCTAACCACAATGAAATAAAATCAGAGGTCAATAACAGAAGGAAAATTTGGAAGTTTATAAATACATAAAAATTAAACATACCCTTAAATACTCAATGAGTCAAAGAACAAATCCAAAAGAAATTGGAAATACTTTGAGAAGAATAAAAATGAAAACATCATATGCCAAAATATCATATAGCTAAAGGAGTGCTTAGAAGAAATTTAGAGCTATAAATGTTTACATTAAGAAAGAAAAACTATCTCAAATCAATAACTCTATCTTGCATCTCAACTAAACTAGAGAAATGGCAAGGTGTGGTGGCTCACACCTATAGATATACTTGGTAGGTTGAGGTCAGAGGATGGCCTGAGCTGAGGAGTTCAAGGTTGCAACAAGCTGTTGTCACACCACTGCACTCCACCTTGGGTGACAGAGCAAGACCCTGTTTCTAAAAAATAAACAAATAAACAAATAAAAGAGAAGAAAAAGTAAATTAATAAAGATGTGGAAATTAATGAAAAAGAGACTAGAAACACAAGAGAAAAAAATCTTCCAAAACCAAAAGTTGTTTATTTGAAAAGACAAATAGGCAGTGCCTGTAGCTCAGTGGCTAGGGCACCAGCCACATACATGAAGGCTGGCAGGTTCGAACTTGGCCCGGGCCAGGTAAAACAAAGACAACTATAACAATAACAAAAAAAATAGTTGGGCTTTGTGGCAGGTGCCTGCAGTCTCAGCTGCTTGGGAGGCTGAGGCAACAGAATTGCTTAAGCTCAAGAGTTTGAGGTTGCTGTGAACTGTGACACCACGGCACTCTACCCAGGGCAACAGCTTGAGACTCTGTCTCTAAAAAAAAAAAAAAAAAAAAAAGAAAGAAAGAAAGAAAGAAAGAACAAACAAAAAAATAACTACTAAGCTTTTAAATAGACTGACCAACAGGAAGAAATTAGAAGAAAAAGACTCAAATTACTAAGTCAAGAATAATGTCAATAAGGACATTACTATGACCTTTAAAGAAATTAAAAGGATTATTATAAATAATTGTAGAAAATAGGTTACTTAGAGGAAATAAATTCCTAAAGGGACACAAAGTATTGAAGAATTAGGAAGAAGAATAATTAGGAAGTCTGAATAACAAATAGATTGAATTAATAATAATGATAATGATGATGATCATGATGATGATAAAACTTCCACCAAAAAAGCCCAGGCTTATATGGCTTCATTGGTGAGAGCTAACAAATGTTTAAGGAAGAATTATTACCAATCTTTTACAAATTGCTATTAAAAAAATAGAAGAAGAGGGAATAGTTTGCAAGTCATTCTATGTGGTCAGTATTGCCCTGATACCAAAACCAGCAAAGACATGACAAGAAAAGAAAACTATAAACCATTCTTTATAATTCTTTCTTTATAATTATAAAAGAAAAAATTCTCAAAAAAATACTAGCAAACTAAATCTAGCAACATATAAAAAGGATTATAAATCACAACAAAGTGCAATTTATCCCAGGTTGGAATGGAAGGTTGGTTTGGCATAAAAAAAAAATCAATGTAACATACCATATTAAGACTGAAGGACAAAATTCATATGATCATATCAAAAACTAAGGAAACAATTTGACAAATCCAATATCCTTTCATGGCAAAACATTTCATATTCTAGGAATAGAAGGGAACTTCCCAATTTTATCAGGGCTATCTATAAAAATCCCACAGCAAACATTATGCTTAATGGTAAGAGACAGAATGCATTTCCTATGAGGTCAAGAACAAGATAAAGTTGCCCCTTCTTGAGCACATAACATTATGCTGGAGGTTCTACTAAGGACAGCTAGATAAGAAAAAGTAATAAAAGCCATCCAAATTAGAAAGAAACAATTAATGGTATCTCTATTTGCAGATCACATGATCTGGTATACAGGATATCATAAGGAATCCACTAAAAATATTTTTAGATTTAGTTAAGTGCAGTCAGAAAGAGTGCACAATACAAATCAACATAAAAGCCATTATATTTCTTATACACTAAAAATGAAAAATTCCAAAATAAAATTAAGAAAGGTCTTAGCAGGGGCCTAAAGCACAACCATTGTAATTCCACCTGCTGGGATCAGAACTCTACTCTTGGGACAGGCTGAGAGGCTCCTGTACACCACAGGAACTGGTGTCAGGGGGCACTGTGAGATCTGCCCCTGAAAGATTCTGGAGAGCTTTAAGATCCCAACTTGGAGGGGCCTGAATGATGAGGAAACAGCAAGCAATCACTGAAGGCAACTAAATTAGGACTAAGGACCATAGAGGTTGCCAGCTGTGTTCTCCATCTCCTAAAAAACCCACAGTGCCACCTCGTGTCCTGGCAATATATTGCAACATATATATTCTGATTAAAATGAGTCCCTTCCCCTATATATAAATTTATTTTTAGTATTTTTTCATTTTTATTATTTTTTTCTTTATTTTTTCACCTCTTCTTTTCTGTATTGCTAAGGTTACTGCAGTTTTTGCTATTTGAGCTTTTCTCGTTTTGTTGCACTGTTTGTTAAAATTTTTTTATTTTAACAAATGACAACTTTTATTTTATGAGTTAATTTTTATATCCAAGCACAAGGGTAATGAAATATATTTTCCATGCAAAATATTATATACGTTAAATAACATACAGTGGTAACAATGCAGTGTAGGTTTCCTGGGAAGCAGACTCTGTGATAGAAATATACATGCATATTTATTGGGCAGTGCTATTGTGCTGTGTTTTGTTTTTGCTAATTTGTTTAGTTGGTTCTATTCTTAACTTCTATTTTTTACTTTCATCAAGAGCAAAGACTTCTGTATTTTCGCTCACAAAGAAGAACTTGGCTATGCTCAGGCTGGTAAAGAGCTCCTGATTTCAAGGAACCCACCCAACCCAGCCTCTTGAAATCTTTGAATTACAGGGAGTGGCCTTAACTCCTGTGGCAATCAATACCATTTCTCCTATCACTCTCATTCTCTCTTCCTGTCCTTATTCTTTTCTGTTCTTTAATTCTTTTCATTCATCTCCTTACACTTTTTTCTTTTTCTATTTCCTTCTTTTTTCTCCTTTCTTTCTTTTCCTCTTGTTTCTCCCTACTTGTGCTTTACCTGTCTCTTCCTTTTGACTGAAGCTCTGAGACAAGGTAATTTGAAGCAAAGGAGGAAGTGAGAAGGGAAAATGAGGTCAAGGAGGTGAACGAGTAGAAAGAACACATGAGGAGGAACCAACAGAAAAATTTGGGCAACATGAAAAACCAATATAGAGAAACTCCCTTAAGGGATCATGAGGCAGCTACATGATAAGATTCTACCTATAAAGAATTAATAGATTTGACAGAAAGGGAATTTCAAATATGGATGATAAAGACAATACAAGGAATGGATGAGAAAATGGAAAAATAGAAACAAAAGTCAGAGAGGAGATATGTAGAATATAGAAAGGATATGCTGGAGCTTAAGGAAATGAAGGAGACAATCAGAGAATGTAGATATGCAGTGGAAAGTATTAAAAATAGGTTAGGCCATGGAGAAGAAAGAACCTCAGGGTTAGATAATAAAGTTTTCAAGTTAACCCAGGTAGTCAAAGGGGGCAGAAAAGAAGAGAGAGAAAAAAGAACAGTCAGTTAGAGAACTACAGGAGTCCATGAAACATTCAAACATACAAATAATAGGGATCCCTGAAGGGGAAGAAGATTGTCCCAAAGGAATGGAAGACTATCATCATTGAAAACTTCCTGGGTTTTACTAAAGACCCTAACATACTCCTTTCAGATGGATGTTGAAACCCAGGTCATCTCAACTCAAATACAGCCTCTTCAAGATAAATTGTAATGAACATGTCCAAAGTTAAGATGAAAGAAAATGAAAGAAAAAATTCTGCAAACAGCCAGGAATAAGCCCCAACTGATCTACAAAGGCAGAGCCATTAGGATGACAGTAGACTTGTCAACTGAAACTTTCCAAGCCAGAAGAGCATGATCATCCTCCTTAAAAAAAAAAAAAAAAAAAAAAATATATATATATATATATATATATATACTTTTAACTATATATATATATATATACTTTTTTTATATATTTTATATGTATATATTTTTTATATAGTTTTAACTATATATATATACCCCAAAGCTAAATGTTAAAACATATATATATATATATATATATTTGAGACAGAGTTTCACTTTGTCACACCTAGTAGTGTGCCATGGTGTTACAGCTCACAGAAAATTTAGACTCAAGTGATCCCTTTGCCTCAGCCTCCCAAGAAGCTGTAGCTGGAACTACAGGCACCTGCCACAATGCCTGGCTATTTTTGGAGATGAGGTCTCACTCTTGCTCAGGCCATTCCTGAACTTGTGAGCTCAGGCAATCCACCTGCCTCAACCTTCCAGAGTGCTGAGATTACAACCATGGGCTGCTGTGCCTGGCCTAAAATTCTTAAACAAAATAATTTTCAACCAGAATTTTGTATCCTGCTAAACCAAGCCTCATGGAGGAGAAATCAAATCTTTTGCAGATATACAAACACTGAGGAGATTTGCCACAACAAGACCAGTTCTGTCATAAATATTTAGACCTACTGTCAACACTGACCATCACAATAGACCACCATCAAAGTAAATACCCAAAATCTAAATGTTAAAACTTAGCTTCCACATTGCTGCAAAGGATAAAGCTACACAATGGATTTTCACAGAATAAGATGAATAGAACCCCACCATACTTATTAATTCTCTCAATAAATGATTTAAATTCAATGTCAATGATTTAAATTCCCCACTGAAGAGGCACAGGCTGGCTGATTGGATAACGAAAGCATAAGCCATGTATATGCTATCTCCAAGAAACACACCTGGCCTTGAAGGACAAATCAAGACTCAGGGTTAAGGGATGGAAATCAGTATTTCAAGCAAATGGAAATCAGAAGAAAGGAGGGGTTTCCATCTTATTTTCAGATACAAGCAGATTTAAAGCAACTAAAGTTAAGAAAGACAAAGATGGACATTTTATATTGGTCATAGGAATAATACAACAAGAAGACATTTTAATTTTAAATATTTATGAACCTAACTTAAATGCCCCCAGATTTATGGAACACATCTTAATGAGTCTGAGAAATGTGAATGGAAATATGATATCCCATAACACCCCTTTGACAGAACTAGACAGTTTATCCTCTAAACAAAAACTAAAGGAAGATACAAAAGACTTAAATGGGACCCTAGAACCAACGGGATTAAGAGACATACACAGAATGCACCAACCCAAAGCTAAGGAATGTATATTTTTCTCATCAGCCATCATACATACTCTAAAATTGACCACACCCTAGGATACAAATCAAACCTCAGCAAAAGCAAACCTCATTAAAAGAATAGAAATTATACCTTGTATCTTCTCAGACTATAAGGCAATAAAGGTGGAACTCAACTCCAACAAAACCATTCATCCCCTGGCTCAGCACCCGTAGCTCTGTGAGTAGGGCATTGGCCACATATACCAAAGCTGGCAGGCTCAAACCTGGCCAGGGCCTGCTAAACAGCAATGACAACTGCAACCAAAAAACAGCTATGGGTTGTGGTAGCCACCTACAGTCCCAGCTACTTGGGAGGCTGAGGCAAGAGAATCCCTTAGGCCCAAGAGTTTCAGGTTGCTGTGAGCTGCGACACCACGACACTCTACTGAGGGCAACATGGTGAGACTTAGTCTCAAGAAAAGAAAGAAAGAAAGAAAGAAAGAAAGAAAGAAAGAAAGAAAGAAAGAAAGAAAGAAAGATAGATAGATTAATCCCCACACAAAGACATGGAAATTAAACAACCTTATGCTGAATGACAGTTGGGTTCCAGAAGAGATGAAAGAGGAAATCGCCAAATTCCTCAAACATAACAAAAATGAAGACACAAGTTACCCAAAGTAGTAGGAGACAGCAAAAGCAGTCTTACAAGGGAAATTTATTGCATTAGATGCTTATATTTGAAAAACAGAAAGAGAGCCCATCAACAAACTTATGAACCATTTCATGGAATTAGAAAAAGAAGAACAGTGAAACCCCAAACTTAGCAGAAAAAAACAAATAACCAAAATTAATTTAGAGGTTAATGAAATTGAGAACAAAAGGATCATTCAGAAAATTAACAAAACAAAAAGTTGGGTTTTTTGAAAAAAATAAATAAAATGGACAAACCATTGGCCACATTAACTAGAAATAGAAAAGCAAAATATCTTATAACTTCAATCAAAGATGATAAAGGGGAAATAATAACAAATGCCATAGAGATACACGAGATCATCTCTGAGTACGGCAAGAAACTCTATGCCCAGAAATTTGACAACATGGAGGAAATGGATCAATACCTTGAATCACACCTCTCCATAGACTTAACTAAGAAGAAATAGATCTCTTGAACAGACCAATATCAAGAAGTGAGATAGAAGAAACAATAAAATATCTCCCAACAAAAAAATGCCCTGGCCCAGATGCTTCAAACCAGAATTCTATTAAACCTTCAAAGAAGAGCTTATACCTATGCTGCAGAAATAATTCAAAAAATTTAAGAACTAATGTTCCCCAACACATTCTGCAAAGCAACCATCACCTTGATACCAAAACCAGGAAAAACCCCAATTAAAAAGGAGAACAAACCAATTTCACTAATCAATATAGATGCAAAAATTCTTAATAAAATCCTAGCCAATAGATTACAGCTGCACATTAAAAAAGTCATTCCTCGCAATCAAGTGGGTTTTATCCCAGGGACACAAGGCTCGTTTAACATACATAAGTTCATAAATGTAATTCACCATATCAACAGAAGCGAAAACAAAGACTATACGATCCTCTTAATAGATGCAGAAAAAGTATTCAATAAAATTCAGCATCCTTTTCTAATTAAAACACTTAAATATATAGCCATAGGTGATACATTACTTAAACTGATTGAAACCATCTAAGATGAACCCACAGCTAATATTATTCTAAATGGAGTAAAAGTGAAATCTTTTCCACTTAGAACTGGAACCAGACAAGGCTGTTCTCTGTCAACACTACTATTGAACATATGCTGGAAGCTGTGGCCAATACAGTCAGGCAAGAGAAGGCAATAAAAGGCATCCAAATGGGTCCAGAGGAGGTCAAACTCTCGCTCTTTGGCAATGATATGATCTTATACTTAGAGAACCTCAAATACTCAATCCCAAGACTCCAGAAGTGTTCAAAAATACAGTAATGTCTCAGGATATAAAATCAATGTCAACGAATCAGTAGCCTTTGTATATGCCAATAATAGCCAAGATGAGATGCTAATCAAGGATACAATTCCCTTCACAGCAGCTTCAAAAAATTGAAATACCTAGGAATATAGCTAACAGAAGAGGTGAAGGACCTCTATAAAGAAAATTACAAAATCCTAAGAAAAGAAATTGCAGAAGATTTTAACAAATGGAAAAACATACCATGCTCATGGCTGGGGATAATCAACATTGTCAAAATATCTATACTTCTTAAAGCAATCTACAGATTCAGTGCAATCCCCATTAAAATACTATTATCATACTTTTCAAGATTTAGAAAAAAACGATTCTTCATTTTGAATGGAACCAGAAAAAAAACTTGTATAGATATGGTAATTCTTAGTAATAAAATAAAAACCAGGGCTATCTCCCTACCAGACTTTAGACTATACTATAATATCAAAATAGGATATTGGCATAAAAATAGAGACATTGACATTTGGAACCGAATAGAAAACTGTGATATAAAACTAACATCTTACAGCCACCAAATATTTGATAAACCAAACAAGAAAAGCACTGGGGAAAAGAATCCCTATTCCATAAATGGTGTTGTGAGAACTGGATAACTACATGTAAAAGACTAAAACTGGACCCTTACTTCTCACCACTTACAAAAATTGATTCAAGATGGATAAAAGGTTCAAACCTAAGGTATGAAACAATAAAAATCCTCAAAGAAAGTGTGGGGAACACACTTGAAGATATTGGTCTGTGGAAAGATTTTATGAAAAAGAATTCCCTGGTGGCTCGGTGCCTGTAGCTCAGCAGCTAGGGTGCCAGCCACATACACCAGAGCTGGAGGGTTTGAATCCAGCCCAAGCCTGCCAAACAAGGACAACTACAACCAAAAATAGCCGGGCATTGTAGTGGGTGCCTATAGTCTCAGCTATTTGGGAGGCTGAGGCAAGAGAATCACTTAAGTCCAAGAGTTTGAGGTTGCTGTGAGCCGTGATGCCACTGCACTCTACCCAGGGTGACAGCTTGAGACTCTCTCTCAAAAAACAAACAAACAAACAAACCAAAAACAAGAAGAGTTCTCTGGTAATTGCAACAACAGCAAATATAAACAAATTGGAATTAATTAAACTGAAAAACTTCTGTACAGATAAGGAAACAACAACCAAAGAACATAGTCAATCTTCAGAATGGGAGAAGAGATTTGCATATTATGAATTGGACACAAGCTTGGTAACTAGGATCTACAGGAGAACTCAAATTAAACAACAAATGACCAAACAATCCTATATATCTCTGGGCAAGAAACATGAATAGAACCTTCTCTAAAGAAGACAGATGAATGGCTAACAAATATCTGAAAAAATGCTCACTGTCCCTAATCATCAGAGAAATGCAAATCAGAACTATTCTGAGATATTGCCTAATCCCAGTGAGA
This sequence comes from Loris lydekkerianus, assembly GCA_963574355.1. Taxonomy (NCBI): domain Eukaryota; kingdom Metazoa; phylum Chordata; class Mammalia; order Primates; family Lorisidae; genus Loris; species Loris lydekkerianus. The sequence goes on along the minus strand of CAUYPK010108450.1, from coordinate 13,219 downwards.
ATGGTCCATGTGACAAAGTCTCACAGCTGCAGATGCTGGTGTGAATGTGGAGTGAAGAGAACACTTTTACACTGCTGGTGGGATTGCAAACTGATACAACCTTTTTGGAAGGAAGTATGGAAAATTCTCAAAGAACTCAAATTAGACCTCCCATTTGATCATGCAATCCCATTACTAGGCATCTACCCAGAAGAAAAAAAAAATCATTTTGTCATAAGTACATTGCACTAGACTATTTATCACAGTTCAATTTACAATCACCAAAGTGTGAAAACAACCTAAATGCCCACCAACCCAGGAATTGATTAACAAGCTGTGGTATATGTACACCATGGAATACTATTCAGCCATTAAAAAGATGGAGACTTCACATCTTTTGTATTAACCTGGATGAAGGTTACATTCTTCTTAATAAAGCATCACAACAACGGAGAAGCAAGAATCCAATGTACTCTATTCTAATATGAAGGCAGCAGATGAGCTAATACAAAGGAGGTGTAGGAGAAAGAGTAAGTGGAGAGAGGGGAGAAGGGAGGGGGATAGGGAGTCACTGTGTATGGCACACCTCTTAGGGGCAAAACACAAGTAGAAGAGGGACTTTATCTAACAATGCAATCAATGTAACCTAATTCTTTGTAGCCTCAATGAATCCTAAACAATTAATAAAGAATGATGTACTTAAGAATAAATTTAACATAAGAAGTTGAAAACTTATCACTGAAAATTATGCACCATTTTTGAAAGAAATTTAGGAAGACCTAAGTAAATGGAATGACATCTCATGTTTATTATCAGTAAATAGACTTGATATTATTAAGATGATAATACTCGCCAATGTGATCTGTAAGTTCAACCTAATCGATATCAAAATCCCAACTGCTGCTTCTGTAGAAATAGACAAAGTGACCCTAAATTTTGTATGAAAATACAAGTGACAAGAATAGTCGAAACAATCTTGAGAACAACACTTTTTTTGAGGTAATTAAAATGTCTTCAAATTAGTGGTGAAAGTTGCAAAACTGTGAACACACCAAAAGTAATGAACTGTACCCCTTTAAAAAGGTCAACTTTTTGGTATGTGAATTATATATCAACAAAGTTACTTTTTTTTCTTTTAAACCCAGATCTGTGACATGTCTTTCCAAATATATTGGTGATAGGCAGTTTAGTTTTATTTTTTATTGTTTCTTTTGTACTAAGAGATGTTGGAGGGTTTATGCTTTATTTAGAATCACGGTCCAGAATTATTTTCTATAAGACAATATTCTGTGTCTGAATTGAGAATAATTTGTCATTGCAAAAATGGATGTTTCTAAGAATTTTTTAGTTTGGCTATAATGAGCAACATTCACCAGCTATGATCAGTTCTGGTTCTATAAATGTTCTTTAATGAAACAATTCTTTTGAGAATTTTGCTGACCCTTATAATAGTTCTTATTTTGCAAAGTCTTCAACATGTAATACACGTAAAGCTCATCAATGGAAGTTCAGAATTGTTGGGAGCAGATTAGATGTCAAGGTTTTTTACTCTCTTGGTTAAAATCAAGTAAGCACATTCAAATATCTTTTCGATTCCTCTGTGCTAGATGGTGGTCTTTGAAAGAGCAGCTCATCTGGACTCCTAAATTATAGATTGCTGACTTTCAAAACACTGGGCTAACAAGCTTGCAAGGATAGGTAATGAAATAAATATTTCATGGAGAACTGCAGGCCTAGATCTCTAAATCTAATTTCAGATTCCATTTTCCTGCTTTCTTCCCTTTTGACTTCTTAGATTTAGTAGACAAAGGAAAGAAGGGAAAAAAGCCTGAGGCTTTTAGAGGAAGCCAGTTATCACACACAGAAAAATTCTTTTAAGGAATGTTATGTCTTGAGAGAATATTAAAGAAAAAGGGTCTTGCATATGAAAGTTGGTAGCAGAGATGAACCAATAGTCAGGAGCTCATGATTACTGAAAAGATGGCACTGCCTTGAGATTACCCGCTAAGCCCCCTGTTCCTGGATAACTGGCACCAGGATAGAAGTTTCTTCACAGAGAGAAGTCATTTCATAAGTTATAAAATTGTCTGTCAGGCACAGCCATCTATATCAGCCAAGGTTAGTGCTGTGGTAGAATAACCAAGAAGATAGTGGAGGGATAAAAATTCCCTAAGGATGAAGGGAATTTTATGAAGAGCTGACACGAAGGCTTGGTGCCCGTAGCTCAGTGGTTAGGGTGCCGGCCACATGAACCAGGTCTGGTGGGTTCGAACCTGGCCTGGGCCTGCTAAACAATAATGACAAAAAGATAGCCAGGCATTGTGGCAGATGCCTGTAGTCCCAGCTACTTAGGAGGCTGAGGCAAGAAAATTGCTTAAGCCCAAGAGTTTAAGGTTGCTGTGAACTGTGACAGCACGGCACTCTACAAGAGCGATATAGTAAAACTCTGTCTAAAAAAAAAAAAAAAGAGCTTACATGGAATCATTCATAAAACTGAAATGTTTATCTGCCATTTATTGAACACCTCCCATGTCCTAGTTCTTCATACATGTTATCACAGTGGTAGATGCTATGATCTATATTTTAAGTGTAGGAAGATTCATTAACTAACCCAAGGTAACCAAGATGGTATGGTTTATCTGAGGTTTACATCCTGCTGTAAAATTCTAAAGCTATGCACTTGACCTTAATCTTGTATTACCTCCTTAAATTAAAAACCAATTTCATCTACGGAAGACCTCTATTAGAAGGACGAAGGCAGAATATTCTGTTTGATTGCCTCTCCCAAATAACTACCAACATTGGGTACAATTTTTTCATTCCCCACAAATTTTTCCATGTCCACTGTGTGCATGACATACAGTGTGAGAAGACTATACTGAATTGAATGGAAAAATGACTAGGGTTAGAAGTCAGGAGGAGAATCATACTGAATCATTTTGACTTTTTTTTTTTGAGACAGTCTCACAATGTCGCCTTCAGTAGAGTGCTGTGGTGTCACAGCTCACAGTAGCCTCAAACTCTTGTGCTTAAGAGATTATCTTGCCTCAGCCTTCGAAGTAGCTGGGACTACAGGCACCCACCACAATGCTTGGCTATTTTTGTTGTTGTTGTTGTTGTCACTGTTTAGCAGGCCCAGGCCAGGTTCAAACCTGTCTGCCTAAGTGTATGTGGCTGGTGCTCTAACCACTGGACTATACTTTAAGTGGGCTTCATGCTAGGGATCTTAGACTTATTATCAACTATCAGACAAATACTCTGTATATGAGAGGAAAATAATTATATATCTGTACTATAATGATTTCACATACAAACACCCTTATGTTCTCTTGGATTGTCATACAATACACAATTTTTTTTTTTTTTTTTTGAGACAGAGTTTCACTATGTCACCCTCGGTAGAGTGTCATGGTGTCATAACTCACAGCAACCTCAACCTCTTCTGCTCAAGCGATTCTCTTGCCTCAGCCTCCCAAGTAACTGGGACTAAAGTGCCCTCCACAATGCCCGGCTATTTTTTGTTGCAGTTGTCATGTTGTTTAGTGGGCCCGGGCTGGGTTCAAACCTGCCACCCTCATTGTATGTGGCTGTTGCTGTAACCACTGTGCTACAGGTGCCAAACCAACACACAAATCTTTTTTTAGTTAACACTTCAAAAACAGTTATTGGTCTTCTGATTGCATGTTAAAGTGGGAAACTGAAAAGGGGCTGATAGATTTATAATCAGTTCTCCTGTAACAACTACAGGAGACAATTAGATGGTTGATGTTTCTATTACCATGTTCCTATGCCCCATGCCAATCCCTAATACATATGAAATGAAAAATTATTGGCCCAAACCCAGGCCTGAAAGGATGGAAAATGATAATGTGCTAAAGCACGGAACAAAAATGCTTCATTTGTCCTCCTGAAAGCCCTCTGAGGCTTGAAAAACCTCCCATGTGCATAGCGGAAGGAGCGGAAGGAATCCAGCTTTTATCTGACAGGCTGTTTAAAGAAGTTTGACCTCTGGCTTCCTTACATAGCTGGAACATAACTATTCATGTAGTCGATGTCCAGCGTACATTTTTTTTTCCATGCAAATTTCCTTGTCAAAACTACAAACGCATTTGATCAAAGGTCAGACCTCCCCTTTGTATTCCTATTTGATAAAGAAATTTCTATTTCATCTTTGGCTTTCAGGCCAGTGTGAGGGGGGTGCCGCCTGACAGAAATTACTGATGCATTCTTTGCTTGTCCTCTAAAGTTTTTCTTCCACCTTCCTATTTTTTTTCTTTTAAATCTTACAGGTGTTTTAATTTGAATGTTTTCATTTTTGAATGGAATACTTAACTTAGCTGTGGAAGGAACCTGAACTCCATCTGCTTATCAACCAAGGTGGGGTTGCTCGTAGCCAGATAATATCACAGCAACTGATACGGGAATCATCACCCTTCTTTTATCAGCAGTTTTACTTCATGCTTCACTTGTGAAACTATCTAGGCCTATGAAGGACAGTTGTTACCAAATGCCAAATAAGGACTTTTTTCTTTTCTTTTTTTTTTTTTGAGTCAGAGTCTCATTCTGTTGCCCTTGGTAGAGTGTCATGGCGTTACAGCTCACAGCAACCTCCAACTCTTGGGCTTAAGTTATTCTTTTGCCTCAGCCTCCTGAGTACCTGGGACTACAGGTGCCTGCCAGAATGCCCAGGTATTTTTTGTTGCAGTTGTCACTGCTATTTTAGCTGGCGGGGGCTGGGTTCGAATCCACCACACTCAGTATATGGGGCTGGCGCCCTACCCACTGAGCCGTGGGCACTACCCAGGACTTTTTTCTTTCTTGTTGCTCTTCTATCTTTCTTTCTGAGAAGAATAAGGAAAGATTAATACTCTGTGACTTATGTATACCATGAAATACTATTCAGCCATTAAAAAGATGGAGGCTTTACATCTTTTGTATTAGCCTGGATGGATTCTCTTTAAAGTCCATAAGAATAGAGAAGAATCCAATGTACTCAATTCTAATATGAAGCCAGTAGGCGATCTAATAAATATCTGCATAAGAGAAAAACTCAAGTCAATTCAAGGTGGGAGTGGAGAGAATGAGGGTGCGGGGAGAGGAAAGAGGGAGTGGGTGTGCTCATATGTTACATAAAACATATAATATGTAAGTATATATTATATAATATAAACATATATTATATATTATATAAATAATATATAAAATATAAATGTACAATTTATATATAAGTTTATAATTTATATAAATTATATACAAATATTTACTATACTATATATTTCCATATATAATATATAGTTATATATAAAAAAACTTATATGTTATATAAGTATATAATATATATACTATATATGTTATATAAGTATATAATATATACTATATATATTATATATAGTAAATATATATACTTATATTATATATAGAAAATACATATAATAAATAAATTAAATATAGTAACAAGGAAGAGCAGATGAAATCTTTTTCTTGTTTCCACCCAGTAATAGTTTCACAGCTAAGAAGTGGGTCAAAGATTTGTGTTCAGACTTTCTCTCTTCCCGAGTTCCAAGCTTTTTCTTCTATTTTCTTAATAGAAAATGTAACAGAAGGACTTTCAGAATTCCTACATAATGAGGAAACCAGAAACTCTTCTCCATCCAAATTACCTTCTACTTCTCCCACTTTCATCCTGTTAGGGGTTGGGGATCCTGGTTTCCTGAACACATTTTGACCTGGTTTAATTACTCAGCTGAGCTAGAAAGTTCAACTAAAGCATAGCAGTTGAATGGAAACAGAAAATAAAACTGGAGCAGCACAAGCAGTGGGACTAAAAAGTAAAAGTAACCTTCAAAAGTTTCAGTATAACAAAAAGAAATTTTATTTAGGAAGAACGAAGAGAAAGTTTAGAGTACAGTGGGTCCCTCTCATGAGGAAGCATAGGTGAGAGACAGAGCTGGAGACTCAAAAGCCATGCAGGGGGTATGAACACTCTCTCGGTTTGAGATTGATTGCAACTCTTTCATTGGCCTCTCTGTGTCTCCAGGCATTATCGCCTTTTCTATTGGTCCTTGATTCTAGTGGTGGTTGGTTACCTAGGTCACCTCATAGTCATATTCTTCTGGGTCCTCCAGACTTCCTGATTCAGCAAGCCAGATTTTCCTCCTGCCCCTCTTGAAGCCCCTTCTTTGTGTCCCTTCTCAATCCTACTTATTTAGAAAGTCAGATTCTTTTCCACCAAGAAGAAAATTTGCTTCCCTTTAGGTAAAGGGGAATGTCTCTTCGGGTTTTCTGTTGGTTTAACTCATACACTTATACTTTATCCCTGCGATTCTAAAGCATTTTACTTATAGTCCAAATGCACCACCAATTGCTTTTTAAAACAGATCTAAGGGGTCTTCTTAGTCGGCATATCCAGAAAGAATCTAAAAGTACCTGTTATTTTCAGCCCATGTGGTCAGTCCCAGGACAGTGTGTCAGGCAAAGACACAACAGACTCATGACCCAAGGACCTCAAACCCCTTGCTTGTATCTGTAAAAGCTCAGAAATACAGGAGGAGGTCCAGTCATACAGTAAAATCTTCCTTCCCTTCTTTGCCCCCCCCCCCACATTACCCAGCTTTTCTCTCCCCAAATCTGCCCTGTATCTTTTTCTCTGTTCCTTTATCATACCAATTCACAAGACCACTTTAGAGAGCCTTTCACCTCTGGGGTAGGTTAGAAGGGAGAAACAATCTGAAATGCTGGGCTTCTCTTTTGTGAGTTGGAGAAAGGGAGGAGAGGCTGGGAAGAAGTGAAACCCCGTCACATGAGATTAATATGAGCCCCTCTGTGCTGTTGTACATCCTGCCCTTCTGGTTTTGTGGGTAAAAAAGGAAAATGGTTAGGGAAGGAAGTTGTTTAGGACAGCAAGTTGCCCCCGAGCAAGGGAAGTAGGCAGTTCACCCTCAGTCTGATGATTAGAGAGAAATTCATCAAGACTCTGAAGTAATAGGGCCAGTAGAAGCAGATAGTTAATGGTCTTGCCAACCCGGACATCTTTCTTCTATTTGATGTGCCTCCCCTGGTGGCCAAGGTTCATTCTGAGCCCAATTTTTCCAAACTGAAAGCCTTCCTCCCCACCATGTGGCTTCACCACAGTCGGCAGTTACTGACAGGGCATGGACAGTGAAACGAGATTACCCTTCACATCTTTTTCTTTCTGCTTTTGTTTTTGGGAGTTAAGACAACAAGCATGTATTGGGAGGCAATGTGGCCATGGGGACTTCCCAGGAAATCTGGATGTGGTCCCCTAATTAAGACCACTAGCAGCACTGGCAAGCGCTCAAATGATTGATGCTGCTTTCTGGAGGCACATGACTGATCTTTCTTTTCTCTTCATTTAAAGGAATGGAAGAATCTGGATGCACCCAGAGCTGCTTGCAGGCTTTCTAGCTAAGAGGCCCTGTGCCCGAAAGAGGTGATCTGAAAGGGTACACCTCTTGCAACCCAAATACTGTGCCCCACAGGTATATGCAAGTGAAAACCAAGTACCACTGTTTGAACAATAATTGACTATGAATTAGATAAATAGCACTGGCATTATCTATCACTTCCTACACAGTGTTATATTTGGTTTTCAGGCAAATATGTATCTTTAATGGGATTCTTTTCTTTACCCCAACAACAGCTTATTGAGCTATAATGTACATACCAAGCAATTCACCCACTTACCATGTACAATTCAATGGTTTTTAGCATATTCTCAGAGTTGTGCTTTTATCCCCATAATCAATTTTAGAATATTTTCATCACCCCCAAATGTAACCCTGTACCCATTAGCAGTCACTTCCATTGCCCCCTCCCCCTTCAGGTGTAGGCAACCTCTAATTTACTTTCTGTTACCATATAATGGGATTCTTTTAACTGTGTTTAATGAAAGAAAATCTGTATCTCCAGTTCTGAACAGGCAGTGCTAGCACCAGGGAAAGCACAGAGTCAGAACTAAAGACAGACGGCACTAATGAACTGCGTATGAGCTCGGCGCGGAGGCAGACAGACCCAGATTTAACTCGTGGCTTGGCACTAGTTGGTTGTGTATTTTCAGGTCAGTTAATCTTTCTGAATGTATTTTCTCAACTACAAAGTGGGGAATCATAATAATCCCCATTTTATGGGCCCATTCTGAGTATTAGACAGGAATGTATGTAAAGCACTCCAGTATGCATGCTACATGTTAATTAATACTATCATATTTATTCTTCTTATTGTTCATAAAATTCTATGCAGAATGGATTTCACTTTATCGAATAACTCATGCTGCCACACAACAGTTGCGTTTTACTTCTTCTAAGGTGACTGGAGTTGTTACTTAACCAGTTAGCTGTGAGAATGGCTTCAGAGCAACAGTGTGGAAGGATGCCAGACCGTAGTGGGTGGAGGAAGGAATGAAGGTAGAAGGTACAGATTTGTCTTTCAAGAAATCGGGCAGTGATGAGGGAAGGTCTGCCAGAAACGCAGAGTTGCAGATGTTTGTAAGACCACTAGGAAAGGAACCAATAAAATAAGCAAGAGGTGGCAATGCCACAGAAAAGGGGTTCATGGTCATAAGGACAAGCAAAGAGGCAAAATCTTCTTAGAAATAGACAAATAATATAAATAGTTCTGTCATCATTTTCCCAAAGACACTACTAAGAAAATAAAAAATAATAGTGTCAGCTTGGCACCTGTAGCTCAGTGGTTAAGGTGCGGGCCACATACATTGGGCTGGAAGGTTTGAACTTGGCACAGGCCTGCTAAACAACGACAACTACAAAAAAATAAAATAGCCCGGTGTTGTGGCAGGCACCTGTAGTCCCAGCTACTTGGGACTTAGTCCCAGTAAGGCAAGAGAATAGCTTAAGCCCAAGATTTTGAGGTTGCTGTGAGCTGTGACATTACAGCACTCTACTGAGGGCACATAGTGAGACTCTATCTCAATAATAATAATAGTAATAATAATAATAATAATGATGATGATGATGTCATCCTGGGCTCTCCTGAAAGCAAAGACTGAGATGAAAGTTCGATTCCTTGTAGTTTATTTGGGAATGTGACCTCAGAGAACAGAAATACCAAATATAGCAGGAGGGACACTGTGGGGAAGGAGAAAAAGTTTATATAAGGCATTGGTTTCATCTGCAGTCAACTGGTGCTTACTGTCAGAGGATCTTCGGAGACTCTCATAAAATACAGTTCAGACTCTAGCTAGGGGCAAAAGAGGAGACAATTATCCTTTGTTTCCTATTCCCCTAAATCAAAGATGGTCTATTGGATTAAATCTTTTGTGTTTCTGGTTTGAGAAATTGTGAGCGCCAAGCAGATTTCCAAGTATCCCACACTGTGGCTTCTAAAAAGCCCCAAGACTGAAAGCAAAAGGTGCAGGAGGAGTCTTGGCCAAGTGGAAGGGTATGCAATTGGACCTGAGTAAAGCTGCCAAAGACCAAGTGGTTGGGTGAGAAGTAGGGCTGAGATGATTTCACAGTGGAGGCCAAGATATGTACCACTCGAAGAGCTATCATTATACATTAATTAGACACCAGGCACAGTTTTAAGCACTTGACATTAACTCACTTAATCCACTGAACCATCTTGCACTGCAAATGAGAAAACTGAAGCATACAACCTTGACTAACCTGCTTAAGGTCATATAGTAGTTAGGTAGTAAAGGCAGAAGTGAGTCTCCAGAATACAAGTTCCTAACCACTGCACCACGCCACCTCTGAGAACCATGCCGCGGAAGCAGGGGCAGGGGAGTGTGTGCACGTGTCGAGGTCAGAGGGCGTCCTACTCATCCACATTCCCCTCTAGCCCTCTCACCTTAGCAGCCCATGAATGACCTCTGCTGAGCTCTAGGAGATCCCAATCTGGATCTTTCAAGGTCTTATTTGACTAAATTCCACCACCCCCCTTTTTCCTTAAAGGAAAACAAAACCCAAGGGGCCTAGCTTGCTGACCCTTTGAGTTACTAGGTCTCTGTTCATGTATTCTTTACTGAATTCTACTGAAATCATTTGGTGATCACCACTAAAAGTCATTTCCAAAGTATCAATATGTATAATAAAATTGACTTTAACTCCAAAAGAACTTAAACATTCAACTACAGCTAGGACAAACTAAAAAAAAAAAATTAAAGTAACCATAGCTACACTTGACTATTGGGCATTTGACAATGGGGTAGTTCAAAAGGAGGTGTGCTACAAAGGTAAGATAGAGGCTGACTGAAAGATTTGGTAAAGAAAGTAAAAGGTAAACAACCTCATTAGTATTTATTATATTGATTACATACATATTCAAATGATGCCATTTTGGATATATTGGTTTAAATAAAATATATTATTAAAATTAATTTCATCTATTTCTTTTTACTTTTTATTTTATTTATTTATTTATTTATTTTGCAGTTTTGGCTGGGGCTGGGCTTGAACCCGCCACCCTGGTATATGAGGCCAGCACCCTACTCCTTGAGCCACTGGTGCCACCCTTTTTCCTTTTTAAAATGTAGCTACTTAAAATTTTAAAGTAGTATATGGAGCTCACATTATAAGTTTATCAGACATAATCTGACCTTCCCAGACTTTCTTACTCTATTCTTCCTAAAGCTTCCCCAACATGATCCTATCACAGGGCCTTTGCAAGTGCTTTTCCTCTGCATGGAATGTTCTTTCCCCAAGTTTTCCCATGGCTTCCTTCTTCATTTCTCTCCTGACCTCAACAGAGGAACACCCCTATGTAGACAAAATCTCCCTCAGTCCTTGAGCTTTACTCTTTATGGCAGGTAAACTGGTATGTCCCTCATCTGTCTACATTCTTGTGGAAGTAAGTGGATGTATTAATGGAGTGGATTTTGTGTTTTCCTATGACCAAACTTTGGGATAACGAATGCCTGATTTTATTTTTTAAAAAGGAAAAGTTTACCCATCTTCACCGACTGTTCCCTCATTTGGCTTTGGAATTTCAAACTTGACTTAGGTCCCTCTACATTTGTAACTACATCATTCAGTTAAGTTGTGGTACTGCTTACAGCTTAGGGATTCTCACAAGGGCCTCTCCCTAGGAAGAGATGCTGACTTTACCTGCTCTCAGTCGGATGAGCCAGGTGCCTATTCTCATTCACAGGTGCTAAGTCAGAGTGCTCAGTTTATGGCCTCTGTTTTCAGCGACAGCAGAGGGCAGCAGAGTCCTTTCCACTGGGGCATTCTGAGCAAAGAAGCCGGTTAAGACTTTGGGCTGTGGACAGTTAAAGTCAAGCCTCTTTCCAAGAGAGACCGATGATGCGTTCTGTTATATCTAGGATGGGACTTACAGCAAAGGCATATTTTCTTCTATCTCTGATAGATGATTCAAACTTCTGAAGAAATGGAGTTTGCGTATTTGAAAGTTTTGAGTATCAACAGCAAATTTATCTGAGAAAAATTGTAATCATACTGTTATTTTATATTCCCCAAACTCCTTATCACATATTTATTTTATCTTAGCTTTTATTTCCTTGCTTCCAATTTATTTATAGTTTAAGATTGGCTAAGAGATGTAAGACTAGAAAAAACCCCTATTAGTGAATTCACATTTATTTTGTTACAATCTAATCCTAGACTTTCAGAAATGAAAACTGGTTTCTTGTAGCCTTTATTTCTGTATTTATCTATAAAGATTACTTTGAAAGGCAGATGGTCTTAACTCTAACTGTATTCATGACCCACATATAAGAATCTGCACCAAGCCATTATCATGATAGCACTGAAAGTTTTCAATAAAACCAGATGTACAAGACCACTGATTGATAATCCCCAAAGTGAGACAGATAACATGCTTTCAGATCTGTCAGCTGTGCCAGACAGTCACACAGACATGCTTCTTATGAATATAAGAAGAAAAGGTCTGATTCCCCCCACCAAAGTATTTTTAAAATCCAATAGGTAATGACAGTGGTTTTTAAGAAATTATAATATCTTGCTTAATTGGTGACTTTACAATGAAGTCTTAGCTATTAAAGTAAACTTCAGTAGGAGAGAGATTAAAGATGGCAGCTGAGTAACAGCTTCCCTGCAACTGGGCACGGCGAGTATGAAGAGACAAGACTCCAGGCATCTCTGACTGGTGGGATCTGTCTATAATCATCCCTTTGAACATACAGGGAGTCAGCAAAGGACTTCTGGACCCCAAGAGAAGGACAAAAACAGTGGAAAACTGGCAAGTGGATGCATGTGTTCAATCAACCTAATCACGCCGACAACTGTAAGTACAAGCAGCAGTGAGACTGCAAACCGGAAAGGCCTTACCTGTGAACTGTTTTGGTGCCCTTGGACTTGGCACTCAGTTGAACTACCTAGGGGAGAGCTTGAGCAGGAGTGTGGAGAATTCTGGGCATTGTCTGAGGCCCCAGACTGAGCCACTGAGCTGGGCACAGGAAGCCATTGTGAAAGAACTGCCCCCGCAAGATCCGCACTCAGGGTCCCAGAACAAGGATCAGGCGGGACAAAGTAACCTAGTGACTGAGCAGCCTAAAGGTGGGAACTGATCTGCCTTACAGCCTTAATCCTTAGGGACAGAGTGAGATGGTTTTGGCACACTGGAGCATTGGGCTGTTGCCCTGGGTAGAGTGCCCTGACATCACAGCTCACAGCAACCTCAAACTCCTGGGCTTAGCGCCACCCAGACTTCCATAAGAGCTGTGCAGCAACCCCCGACTGGTGACCCGCACCCACTGGGCCTCCGCATTCCCTGACCAGAAGCTGCGGGAGCCACGTGATCCTGCGTCCTCCCTCCTGTGTCCTCCCAGCCTCCACACTAGCCCATTCATCTGGCCAGGGACTCTGGTAGCTGTGTGCCCTCTGGAGCCCTCCCTGCCTCTGCGCAGAGCCCTTCTCCTGGCCAGAGACTGCTGGAGCCTTGGGCTCTCTATGCCACAGTCACTGGGCGCCAGGCACTCCCAAAACTGTGCGCACCACCCCCAGTCCTGTTGCTGGATCCAGGTGTGTCACACACCACAGCTGCTTCCACAATCAGAACTCCCTAAGTAGAGCAGCCCCAGAGGAACTACAAAGGGTCACTCCCTACAAAGATCCAGCAACAATAGAGTGATCCCGCTAAGGTCTAATCTTGGAGAGACACCTCCCCAACTCTGAGGACGGCCAGAGGCAATGGTGAAAAACAATCATGAGGTGAAATCAACAGAAAAACTCTGGCAATATGAATAATCAGAGTAGATCAACTCCCCCAAGGATCAATGGGG
>CAUYPK010108447.1:0-29492 GCA_963574355.1 Loris lydekkerianus | reverse complement strand
TTCATATGTCTGTAGATCGTGTGTCTGTCTTCTTCAGAGAAGTTTCTCTTCAAGTCCCTTGCCCAGCCTGCGATGGGATCACTTGTTCTTTTCTTGCTTTGAGTTCTGTGTGGATTCTGGTTATTAAACCTTTGTTGGAGACATAACCTGCAAATATCTTCTCCCATTCTGAGGGCTATCTGCTTGCTTTACTTACTATGTTCTTGGCTGTGCAGAAGCTTTTTAGTTTGATCAGGTCCCAGTAGTGTATTTTTGAAGCTGCTTCAATTGCCCGGAGGGTCCTCCTCATAAAATACTTGCCCAGACAGATTTTTTCAAGGGTTTTTCTCTGCACTCTCTTGTAGTATTTTTATAGTTTCATGTCTTAAGTTTAAATCTTTAATCCAGTGAGAGTCTATCTTAGTTAATGGTGAAAGGTGTGGGTCCAGTTTCAGTCTTCTACCGGTTGCCAGTCAGTTCACGCAGCACCATTTTTTAAATAGGGACTCTTTTCCCCACGGAATGTTTTTAATTGGCTTGTCAAAGATCAAATAACAGTAAGTAGCTGGATTCATCTCTTGCTTCTCTATTCTGTTCCAGACATCTACTTCTCTGCTTTTGTGCCAGTACCATGCTGTTTTGATCACTATTGATTTATAGTGTAGTCTGAGGTCTGGTAGCGTGATTCCTCCTGCTTTGTTTTTATTTCCAAGTAATGTCTTGGCTATTCGAGGTTTTTTCTGATTCCATATAAAACAAAGTATTATTTTTTCAAGATCTTTAAAGTATGACAGTGGAGTTTTAATAGATATTGCATTAAAATTGTATATAGCTTTGGGCAGTATGGACATTTTAACAATGTTGATTCTTCCCAGTCATGAGCATGGTATATTTTTCCATTTGTTAACATTTTCAGCTATTTCTTTTCTTAGAGTTTCATAGTTCTCTTTACAGAGATCTTTCACATCCTTTGTTAGATAAACTCCCAAATATTTCATCTTCTTTGGCACTACTGTGAATGGAATAGAGTCCTTAACTGTTTTTCAGCTTGACTACTGTTGGTATATATAAAGGCTACCAATTTATGAATGTTGATTTTGTAACCTGAGACACTGCTGTATTCCTTGATCACTTCTAAGAGTTTTGTAGTAGAATCCCTCATGTTTTCCAGATACACAATATGAAGAACTTTTTTTTTTAATTGAAGCTTTTTCTTATCACAGAAAATTAATTCTGTAATTAGAAAATATAAATAAGAAAAAAAAAAAAAAAGAAGGCAATGAAAATCAGCCAACATCCTTTTCCTGAGAAAATGAACATCCACACATGTTTTGCTGTTCATATTCTTTGAAAAACCAAACAGGTTCATAATTTCCAAGTTGGCTCTTCATCATCTCCTGACACTTCCCTCTGACCCAACATATGATACTGAAGACATCTCATGAGAAACCCAGCATGGGCAGAACCAAGAATATGTAAGTCAGTGACTGAGCACAGGCCATTGAGCTGAACATGTAGATCCTGCTTACCACCAAGAGCCCCCGACCAAAAGGATGTGGTGGCCTGGGACAGGGGCCTTAGCCCCATCTGAGTATCCTCCTCACACTTGAGCTCAGAGCAAGGGTCTTCTAAAGGCTATCATCCCAAAGCCTGCGACCATCTCACCAGGAGCACGATCATGTCCACATTGGCTCAACTATCTATTACCTCTTCTAGGGCCACTGTCAAATGATCTGTGCATATCTATAATTTGGAGGATAGTGTTATGCCCAGAGTTCAGGGTACCCAATGACTACTCGAAAGAGCCAGGATCCTATGCAACAAAACGAGGGCCTTTATTCAAGCTCAAGCCTGGGCTGTCAGCACTCCAGACGCAGCTGGGACCGAGAGCCCTGTTCTCATGTCTCACAGGGTTTTTATAGGGTAGGGGAGGAGGAGGGAGGCAGGATGCAGCTGCCAGATTGGTTGCCTCTAGTATCTATGGAGGTGCTTAAAGCTGATTGGGCCCTACCACCTGGCCATCAGTTGGAAGTGGTTTACCTGCCATCTGGCTGACGGAGCGGTTTATTCCTGGGAGTGGGGTGTGATGGGTTTTACCAGAAATGGAGCGGCTAGACCTTTTAAATACCTGGTCTCCAAATGGAGGCAAGGTGCCTAAAATAGCGTTGCTTTGGTCCTTCAGATAGAAAGGAAAGGAAGAGGAAAGTTTTCTAGGTAGATCAGTCACGAATGAAAGTGAAGTCATGGACGCACACAGAGTTATGTTTGTCTTCACACTTCTCAGTCAAGAGAAGATATTGTTGATGGAACTTCCTTAGCGTTTGGAATTTAATCTGCAAAGAACTGGGAACTTTTCATGATTCTGTGAACAAAACCACATGAGCCAAGATATTACAAACTACAATGTAACTATGTTCCTGGGAGTGTACTTACCAATTTTTTAACTTCAAAACATTTCAAACGTATGCCGTTAGCTTGTCATTAAAGGGCCTTCAATATCTGATGCCAGATCACCTTTCTAGCTCTCTGTCTTTACTCAGCACGTTCTGTTCCCTTTCTCTGGGCCTCTGGGCACACTTTTTTATCTGCCTCGAAAGCTTTCCCTGCACCTTACAAACTACTCTTCATCTAAAAGATTCCAATTACAAAGCATTTCTTTATGAATATCAAATCTCTTCTTTCTCTATTCTCCAACTGCAGCCATGTAGCGCATTTTATTAGCTGAGCTCCTTAGGACAATATCTCCCCTGTTCCATCAGAAGGCACAAAGATTGTCTTATTTATCTTTGGACTTCCAACAACTGATAGTACATGTTTATTGAATAAATAAATGAAGGAGTGAATGAAATGGAACATTGTTTTCCTTCTGTAACATCTCAGCTAGACAATCCTTCCCTTCTGTGTTACACTTTGCCCTCCAAATGCCTGCTGTCTACTCCTGCTTCTGTGTCTTCCCTTGTCTGTGTTCCAACATGCTACATCCATCTGACGTTTGAAATCTTGAAACCTCAATGTCCAGCAACTTCTTGTCTCACCAGGTGAGTCCTGCAAGAATGCTATTCTTCTCTCTCCCTCCTCTTCCCTCTTTCCTTCTGGACTATAGTTGAGTTTTAGCATTCATATGAGTGTTTAGGTGATTATATGTTGGTTTCATAATAGTATTGAGTACACTGGCTATTTTTTTCAGTTCTTGAGATATTTTATTACAAAGAATATATTTGAGTTCAATCCAGGTAAACGTAAAAGATGTAAAGCCTCCATCCTTTCTTATGGCTGAACTCATATCACAAAATCCCAAAACTCAGTTTAGTTTAAACATCAGGAAAATGTTACCTGGGAAAGGCTACCGAGCATGTGACACTGTCAGACATCAGATCCACCCGTTCAACAATTCAAAGGAATGGCTCCCAGAAGACTTCCCCTTTCTTTCCCTCAGTTAATGGAATACATTGCCTTAACCTCCACCTTTGGCATCAATCATCCTTGCCTTTTACACATTTCAGAGGAGTAAACAACTCAATCAGTTTCACATATCAGTTTGTGGAGTTTCAAAATCAAAAAAATATTTATAAGAGCAATTCATGTTCGCTTACAAAAATACTTTAATAAAAATAAGAAAAAAACGAGATGCATTTAAAACATTTCAAAAACATCCACCATCTAGATGTACTCAAGGTTAACACTTTGGTAGAACCCCTAGATTTCTATAATTTGTAAGGAGTTATACTACAAATAGGATTCCTGTATGTAAGATCAGTTCATCATTCATCAGTCTAATTTCCACTTTGGATTCCATCAATTTTTATTTGTAGATCAAAAGAAGAAGGAGGAGAGGAATGTTTGTACTAAAGTGAAGCCAGAGCTCAGTGGCTGTGGCTTAGTGGCCAGGGCATTGGACACATACACTAGAGATGGCAGGTTCGAATCTGGCCCGGGCCTGCCAAACAACAACAACTTACAATCAAAAAATAGCCGGGTGCGGTGGCAGGCTCCTAGAGTGCCAGCTACTTGGGAGGCTGAGGCAAGAGAATTGCTTAAGCTCAAGAGTTTGATGTTGCTGTGAGCTGTGATGCCACAGCACTCTACCGAGGGTGATGTAGTGAGACTCTGCCTCAAAAAACATAAATAAATAAAGTGAAGCCAGGGATGGCAGTGTTTATGGGAGTTGAGTTCTTGGCTAAAGCTGGTGTTAGCAAGTGTCAGTTCTTGTGTATAGAGAGGAAAGTGTGCCTTGAACCCACCCCCTAGGTGTGGTTTTGTGGCACATACTGTTGCTCTTCCATCCTTGCTCCTCCTAATTTTTTTCTCCTTCTCACTTCTGCCCTTGGCAGTGCTTTCCTTTGTGGCCTGTAGGGAGTTACAAGCCTGATAATGGTGTCACCTCAAAGAGAGGTCACCGAGATCCTTGCCCCACAAGCACAATGACTTGAGGTGACATGCACCGAGGGTGGCCCCGGTGGCGGCCACTGGTTCACTGTACAGAAGGAGAGTCACACCAAGGACATTGTGTTCTGTCTCTAACTTGAATCCCATTAAATGGCACATTCCTGAATTTCAAAGTCTGAATAGGATGGTACTTTAAAAAGAACTCCAGCTGGTTAAATTTAAGGCCTGAAAAAATTCCAATCTAATAATACGCTCTGGCTCTGGGCCCACCACTTCTCGATGGGGAAACCGGCTGGGTTTTCATTCACTGTGGGCCGCCTCTCAGCGTTGACTCAGAGGCAGGGCACGAGATGTGAGCTTGCATTAACCTTGAAAGGACTGGGTGGCTTAGTGAAAAGACCTGCTTCCGGTGTGTCCCTGGCTGTCAGCACAGCCTGCTGCTTGCTGATGCCTTTTCAGAGGTTGATTGTGTAAGAAATATGACTATTTTTGTACTAGGCGGTTTGGCCTCTTCAGTCAGCAGCCTGGCATTTGTCAATGCAGCCCCAGTGTGTCTATCAACCCTTTTTTTGTTTGTCAGCAAAAGAAAATCCTCAAAAACAGTCCACTCTCCCCGTTGCTTGTCCTTAACGCCAACGTGGACTTTCTTCTGGTTATGTTTATCAGCTGTACTAAGAAATATTTTCAGGACATTTATCAGTGTATTCCTAGTTTTCCCAAGTCTCTGAACTTTCTGGAGCACAGGGTTAGTCCCGGATCCTTTCATTGTTTAGTTCCATTCATAGTTGAAAGTCAGCAAATGTTTTAGAAATCCCTTTGCCCCTATCTGGGGTGAAGGGAGATATAAAGAAATTTCCAATCCCACAGATGAAAAGCTGACCATGCCAAGCTCTCCCTGCATCCTCCAGGCTGACCTCTTTCTCCTCTCCTAAACTTGTATCTCGACTACAGTGCTTCCCAAGCTCCTGTCCTGAGCTGGGCACTGCAGGCTTTGCACGCAGAAATCCCATCCTCACAGCATCCTTGAGGCATAAACATCATCAACTACATTGTAAAGATGAGCAAACTGGAGCTTAGAGGGTCAGAAATGGGGTGCAGATCGCACCCTTAAGAAGTGACAGAGCCAGACTCAGACACAAGGGAACTGACCCCAAAGCCCTTGCCCTTTACTACTGTATTTTATTACTTCCTGGCCCAAAAGAGGCAAGGAGGGAGGAATGGCCTTCAAAGAGTGTGTGTGTGTGTGTGTGTGTGTGTGTGTGTGTGTGTGTACAGTGGTAGCCGGGTGGGGGTGGGGAGAATCTGGGATAAGAAGCAGAATCAAGTTTATTTTTCTAGGGTTCTACCTGCCCCCACCCAGGAGCTTCCACTCAGTCTCGGAGGTCAGCTGGCCATTGGACAGCCTGTGTCATATGCCAAGGAGAGGCTCTGTGAAGGCCACTGTCCTTCCTCTGCAAGTACTGCCGGGTCACTCAGGATTTCCCAGGCCTGCTTTGTGAAGGAAACTGACCACACGCACCTGCACAGCCCTCCAGCCTTACCTCCTGTGGGTGTCAATCTGCCTGACCCTCCAGAAGTCTCCCTTTCACAGGGTCCATCTGCTCCAAGTGGCCTTGATCCTTGCAGAGGTGGGATGGGCCCCTTCACAGGACTGCCATTAAGTTGAGCCTGGGAGAAGATGGGCTGCCCCAGCTGGAATGTACTAGAAGGTAGGAACTGGGGGAGGGAGCGAATATTTAACTTTCCACGTCACACCTGTTTGTATCATAAGAACTTAACAGTGAAACTTTAATTTTGATGACACAAATCCATACCCAAGGCCTAGACTAGAAACACAGATGTTCAAATCCAAGTTTGCGGACCAGCATGTCTGCTTTTCTAGTCCTGAGCCTCACTTAGCCATATCAACAACTATACTAACACCTTCCTCCTCATGAAGTTGTGTGCACGTGGGGCCCACAGAAGACACGTAACCAATTTTACTATTTATTATTGTTGTTAGTGATATGTTAAAACC
Organism: Loris lydekkerianus; assembly: GCA_963574355.1. Taxonomy (NCBI): domain Eukaryota; kingdom Metazoa; phylum Chordata; class Mammalia; order Primates; family Lorisidae; genus Loris; species Loris lydekkerianus. Next base: position 23,110 of record CAUYPK010108447.1, on the reverse strand, counting down.
ATAAAGTTTGATGAATGTTGGGGATTTCAGGTGACAGGTCATTCCCCCCACCACAGAAGCCCCTGGAAGTTGGCTGGGGACAGGATTTAGAACACAGCTGAAATTCAAACCAACTGTCCCTTTTCTGTCCCATCTACATCCCTAAGCTTTATCTGAGTTTCTTCTGACTTTTCTAAAACCTCAACAGCCTGGATAATGAGCCCTTGAAGGAGACAGAGGTGGGAAAGAGGGAGAGGCCACAGGGGCCCAAAGTTTAAAGGAAAAATGTTAATGGGAATGGGCTGGGCAGGTGGAGTCTGCAAGGCCGAGTATGTTTTTATTAACTCCACGAGCACTTCTAAGTCAGCTCGTCGTAAAATCGCTATGCTGCTCTATCAGAAGGAGGCTTTCCTGATGCTTGTTTGAGCCCCCCAGATCATAGAAACTTCAGGAAAGCTAACGATGGAAACTGGCCAATCCTCCCCCATCCCCCACCCCCGGGGCTGGGCCACCAGGCCTTCCTCATCGGCTCTTGGTCCTTCACAGGGAACCACAGGAAGAAAAATCTAATCAGATTGCTACGTTTCAAAATTTGCTCAGCAACGATAAAAATAAACTCCAAGTATCCACATATTTGATCAATTTACTTTTATCCTTTAATCGAATAGCTTTAGCCCTGCAATCAGGAAGAAAAACATTTTGCTAAGCGTTTCATTTCTGGTGATTCATCCAGCAGTGGTCTCAAAGTTGACAGGATGGGAATAAGGTATTTAATGCTGAAATAATTTTTATGACCACATCATAGGAGGCTGGAATGGCTTTCAAGGTACTTTATATTTTAATCACAAGCACACATAGAGCATACATTGCTCAAAAACTTAAGCTTGATCAGAATGCCAGAATCATAATATCATTATCTAGAAAAGGAGCACTGGTTTTTTCTTTTCTTTTTTTTTATCAGAACATTAATCCTTGTGTGTTTTTGGTTGGTCTGATCGACTTGGAAGAAAAGTGTTTTAGAAAGAAAGGAACAAAAAGTCCATGCAAAAGATTTCAAGTCCGCAGATGCCTGAGCCTGCTAAAATTGGCAACTTCACTATCTTGCATTACTCATGAGTTGGGCAGAAGGTCTATTTCTGGGAATCAGAAGGTGTCCAGAAACAAGGACATTTGCAGAAGAGAATGACATTTCTGGGACCAAAAAGGCAGCCACCACCTCCCTCCACCTGCTCCAGGCTCTGTGCTTCCATCCTCAGTGGCCAACATGGAATAAAACTGTCGCTGTGGTACCTACCTCCCGCCTGGACTCAGGTCATCCTCTGCAGAGCTGCCTCAGAGATCAAAGAAAACAGGATGGATCTGCAGAAAGAAGTGAGAGAAGAAAGCCAGGTGGCCAGGAGTACGATGATGCAGTGGGAAACACAGGCTTTGAATCCAGACAGACTTGGGTTCAAATCCTCCATCCATCAGTTCCCACTGGTGTGATCTTAGATCAGTTCCTTACCCTGCCCAAGCTTCTGCCTCTCAATGGCAAAAGAAGAGAAGAATGTCTGCCATGCTGAGTTATCACAAGAATTAATTGAACATTTATATAAAGCTCTTAGGACAGTGCCTGAAATATAATAGAGACACAATGAATAGTTTTCCAATTTCCTCTTAACCTCCAATCTCTTTGTAGGTGAGAATATGGAATCAAACAGAGTAACATAGCACAATTTAAATCGTGGGTCACATTTAAACCTTGTCCATCCACTCTGAAACCCCTCCCAGGTTGTCCACTGTCTGAATGAAGCCTCAGCCCTCTGGCAGGGCGTGCTGGGGCTGTGCAGCCTGGCCCCCAAGCTTGCGCAAGTAGACGTCCCTCCTTCTGCAGGTATCCACACTCCGTTCCCACCAGACCGTCGTCCTCTCACTCCTCCACTTTAACTTGTGTTGTTCCTCTCAGCTAGGAACTCCCCTCTCTGCTCTTTTACCCATGGAAATCCTACACTTCTGTCTGCCTTTTCTGCTTGTTTATGAGGAAACCACAGTGTGCCATGCACTGGGCCAAGAGGTAGAAACCCAGAGAGAAAGATGGCTCATCCTGATTGCAGTGGAGTGGCTGGGGCGGACTGGGGAGACGGACTCTTCAACGAGTAGCTTTAACAGGAGCGAGGGAGCGAGGAAATCCCCAGCAGGACACAGAGAGTGAGGTGAATAGGGACAGAAAGGAGGCAGCTCTGAGTTGGGCTGTGAAGGGCAGTGGTAGTGAAGGCAAAGGAAAAGATGAGATATATATATATATATATATATATGTTTTTTTAATTAAATCTTAACTGTGTGCATTAATGCATTTATGAGGTACAATGTGCTGATTTTATATACAATTTGCAGTGCTTACATCAAACTGTAATAACAGTTGATGTGTTAAGACATTTATGCTCTACTCTTAATAGATTTGACATGTACTCTTGCAATATGCACCATAGGCGTGGTGCCACCAATTACCCTCCCTCCAGCCGGCTTCCCCTCTTCCTGTCCCTCCCCCTCCTAAAGGTGATATTTTCAGGGAGTGTAAATTCCGAGTCACATCTATAGCTAGAGGAAATCAGAGAGGGAAAGCACTGCCGGGAGGGCAGTGATGAGAGATGGCACAGGTGGGGGGACACATCCCCAGGCTCCAGTCCCACTTCTCAGCCCTGCTTCCCTAGGCAGCACCTGCTCCTCGTGGAAGTAAAATTAGCTCCCAGGCACCAGAATGTAATATTCCTGCAGAGACTCTGGCAACATAGGAAGTGCTGAGCAAGTGTTAGTGACTCACTTTTTTAAAAGCCTAACTAAAGTGCCAGCTTCTATGTGGAGTTTGCCTGACATCCTGAGTCAGCACTCACTCCTTTTGTCCTTTGTGCCTTCATGACACTTTTATAAACGTCTGGATAGCACTTGTTTTTACAGCCTTTTGTGAGACAGGGTATTTCTTTTCTACTTACATTCCTAACCCTGTGTCTTATCCATCTGTGGCATCCCCTACACACAGACCATTGTACTTGGACCATGGTGGTTCATCGTTAAATGGTTGTTGAATGAATGAAACTCCTCATTAAACAGTTTCTAATGAATTAATTTTAAGATCATTTAGAACAGCAATCCTCCAACCCAATATTTTTCAAACTCTTTTATCCACCCCCAGTCAGAAATGTATTTTACATCAAAAGCATGTGAGTTTGTGTGTATAAAAAATAAACATATACATGCAAACATATATATCATAGTTTTATATATATTTATAGTTAAATGAAATAAAACAAAACCAAAAATTTCATGATGTAATTCATCTTGCTACTGCAATACATTGTGTATGAATCTAGTAATTTTTAATAAACATTTTTTCTTTTTGAAGAGTCTTAGGCCGGGCAAGATGGCTCACATCTGTAATCCTAACACTCTGGGAAGTCAAAGAGGGTAGATTGCTTGAGGTCAGAAGTTCAAGACCACCCTGAGCAAAACAAGACCCCATCTCTTCTAAAAACAGAAGAATTATCAGGGCATGATAGCAGGTGCCTGTAGTCCCAGCTACTCAGGAGACTGAGGCAGGAGGATGGTTTGAGCCCAGGAGTTTGAGGCTGCTGTGAGCTAGGCTGATGCATGGCACTCTAGCCTGGGGAACAGCGTGAGATTCTTTCTCAAGAAAAATAAAAAAAAAAAAAAAAAATAGAAGAGTCTTAAATTTACAAAATTGTTATGAAGAGATTACAAAGTCTCTATCGGCCTCATACTTCATTTCCTCTGTGAACACCTTACATCAATATGGTATATTTTTACAGCTAATGAACCAACATTGTCACACTGTTAATTAAAGTGCACACTTTATTCAGATTTCTTTCCTCACATCCTTTTCCTGGTCCAGGACGCCATCCTGGATAGCACACTACATTTAGACGTCATCTCTCCTTGGGCTTCTTTTAGCTATAATAATTTCTCAGACTTTCCTTGTTTTTGATGACCATGACAGCTTTAAGGCCTACTGCTAAGATAGTTTATAATGTACCTTGACTGGGATTTGTCCGATGTTTTTCCCATAATCAGACTGGGACTGTGAGTTTTAGGGAGGAATACTGCAGAGGTAAAGGACTATTTCTATCACATCATTTCAAGGGTACATACTATCAATGTATGTACCTTATCAATTTCGATGTTGACCTTGATCACCTACCTGGCTTGGGGTAGCATTTGTCAGATTTCTCCACTATAAAGTTACTCCTTCGTTTTCTGCCTTTTCTGTACTGTACTCTTTGGAAGAAAATCATGTACAGGCCACATTTAAGCAACGGGGTGTTCCACTCTACTACCTTAAGAGCAGAAATTATTTGGAGTTGTTTTGTAAGCGAGATTTGTCTCTGTTATCAGAGGGTAGTATAAGAAACTAAAATCTGTGCATGAGGTGTGCTCAATGCTACTGGGGCATCGTTGTTTATAAGACCTGTCAGGTGTCAGAGTGAGAAGATCCTTGTGTATCTACTAATCCGTATGTGGACCCCGCATATCCATATATATTTCTATATGTAATCATCAGTACCCATATTAAACCACACACGTTCATACTGATGTCTCCAACTCTAATGCATTACCACACGCATGATTCTGGCCTCTTCTTATTTACCTGTAATCCTCCACTCCAATAGTGAGAAACCTGGCATCTAACATCTATCATCCACTTACCTAATTGTTTAATTCCTGTATACACATCTAGTAGCCCCTCTTATCCATGGGGTATACATGCCAAGACCCCCAGTGGATGCCTGAAACCCTTGATTTCTCCAACTTCTTCCTACCCCAGGGCCTTTGCACATGCTATTTTTGCTAAACTACATTCCTCTTCCCTCTCATCATCTACTTAGTGCCTCCTAATTCTTCAAGTCTAAGCTGAAGTGTCACTTCATCAAGAATGCCTCTTCTAATGCCCCAGACTTGTTTTTAAGCCCTTGTTACTAATTCTTACAAATATATGTGTGTGTGTATAAAATCTCTCTCTTGCTAACCAGGCTACAGGCTTCATGGGGGCAAAGCCCTTGTCTAAGTTGGTCAGTGCAGTATCTCAAGCACCCAGCATAGTGGGTGGCATGTAAGAAGGACCCAGTAAGTGTGCTGAATAAATGAACATACAAATGAAATGAACTCCCTAATTTCCACATCTTTTAAGAGGCCTAATTGAGAGAGAAAAAACCCAAATCCTAGTGCACCCTCTAGCACAGTGATTTTCAACTGGTGTGCTGTGAGAGGATCTTAGGTGCACCCCAAAATTTTTTAAAGATCACTAATTAAATTATTTTTGAAAGAAGTTTGAAGTACAGTAAGTGTATTCTTTTTCTTACTCTTTTTTTTTGATCAACATAATTTAAGTGTGCCACGAAAGCGTAACTGTAAGTTCAAGTGTGCTGTGAGATAAAAAGGCTGAAAAACCCTGCTCTGGCATGATTTTCTCATTTCTGTGTTTTGCCAGAGGACAGGGACCAGAACGTCTGCTTGGAGCAGCTCCTCCCATTTCCAGCGTTCATGCCAGAGCCCCAGCAGGGCTGGTGTCTTGTCAAGTCCACGTGTCTCAGGAGTAACAGGGAATGGAAAATTCCCCTTTGATGAATTTCACCTTACCTGGCACCAACTCAACTTTCCCTGAATACTATAATAAATATAAAATAATATCAAATAAAAATAGAATGAACACTTTAAAGTAAGTTGATTAATTACTACAGTAAGTTCAACAAATGCTCAAGACTCATGTCTTTCTGCCTCAGAGACAGCACATCAAAGTCAGTAACCTGCAGAAGCAGAATTTCTATACTGCCCTTCATCCTATACCAGCTTGGAATACTAACAAATAAAACCAAGACAAGACAGACTAAAAGCTTGATATTAAGATAAGGCAGAGCTACATATATACCATTCTGTGAGCTTGCGTCAATGTCTTCTTTTAGAACTGAGTGGGACTTTGGAGAAAATCCCATCAACCTCTTCTTTTTAGATCCGGGGAAGTTGTGTCTCAGGGAAGGCAGAGATGGGTTCCAGAGCTAGTGCATTTTAGCCAAAAGTCAAACTCATGAACCTCTGAGAAATTGCATTCATTTATATTTAGCATAAATATTTAATACTAGTTAAGGAATTCCACTTCTACTAGGAATGTTGAAAACATCAAGGGGACCTTGGTCTCACCTGATGAAGAAGAAGAAATTAGGTTATTTACAAAATCAAAGCTTTTCTTGAGGCCATCAGAGAGCTGAGGTTGCTAAACCACCTAGTAACTAATAATCCAGAGGGAAGCAAGCCCCTCTGAGGAGCACGGCACTCAGAAGTTCAAAATCAAGGTGTGATGAAGGTTGGCTTCTTCTGTAGGGGTGAGGCAGAATCTGCTCCATGCCTCTGTCCTGCCTTCTGGGGTTTCCTTGACTTCCTTGGCTAATGGCTGCATCCCTCTTTCCTCTGCCCCAGGCCTCACCTGGCCTTCTTCCCTGCTTGTGTCTCAGTGTCTCCCTCTCCACTGTCTTATAAATATACCAGTCATTGAATTTAGGACCCACTCTAATCCAGTGTGGCCTCTTCTCAACTAATTGTGTTTGCAAGGACCCTGAATCCAAATAAAGTCATATCCTGAGGTTCCAGGTAGAAGTGAAATTTGGGAGAGACACTATCCAATCCAGTACCAGAGGGATAGGAAACTCTTCCTGCGCAAGGACAACCAGCAGTGCAAGGCAGAGTTTGGCGGCCATGGGAAGGAGGGATAGGAATGCTGAAAAGGCCTGAAGAAGGCTGAGACCTGGCAGCAGAATAAGCCTGGCCTCCACCAGGAATGAGTGATATCAAGGGTATGGGGAGAAGAAATCTACTGTGGACCGTATGTTTGCATCACTCCCGAACTCGTATGTTGACACTCTAATCCCTGGTGTGGCTATGTTTGGTGATGAGGCCTCCAAAGAAGAAATTAAGGTCAAATGCAGGTCATAAGGGTGGGGCCCTGATCTTATAGAATTGGTGGCCTTAGATGAAGGGACACCAGAGCTTTTCTCTCCCTCTTTCTCTTTTCTCTCTCTCTCTCTCTAATCTGTATGCGTGCACCAAAGAAAAGCCACATGAGGATGCAGTGAGAAGGTGGCCATGTCCAGCCCTCATCAGCCACCAATCTGCTGGCACCTTGATCTCAGACTTTTGTATCCAGACAGGGAGAAAATAAATGTCTGTTATTTAAGCCACATAGTCTATGGTATTTTGTTATATTGGCCAGAGCAGACTGATACAGAATTCCTCTGGACACCAGCATGCAAGGGCCTGTTGAAAGCTGAGTTGGAGCAGGAATGGAGGGAAAACTTCCCATTTCTCCTGGCCGCACAGGAAGCCCCTAGCAATGGCAGCTCCTGCAGGAGGAAATCAGAAGCCTGCAGTCTACACAGAGGAACTATAGTGATAAAACCCAAAACCAATTTAACTGCCCAGATTGACTCAGCTTCCCAGAAGAAAAGAAACCAGTGCCCATCTCTGCCCAGGAGCCCTAAATACTAACTTAGTGCTACCTGGTGGCCACTGAGTAAAGAAGAAACAGGCAAAAGGACTTTCTTGATGTACAGAGGGAGGGGGTGGAAAGAAGAGACTTCAGCAGCTCCCTGTGCCCCTCTGTGACCCTCTTAGAAAAAATTTCTTTTTTTCAGCAGCAGTGCAGCCTTGATGACGCCCTACTTAGTTGCTCCTTGAACATATTTTATCAGACAAATGAAAACCAGGAATCACTGGACCAATAGAGTTTGGGGAAAAACAGAGCCAAACACATTTATGTTTGTCCTTTCTCCAGCATTTTTGATGTGTCTCCAATTTACTCAAATCTCTTTAGACTCACAGCTTTTGACATCCCGTTTAATGTGAACCATTCAACACAGTCCTGCATAAATTAGGGGTGATTTATTGAGATCATTTTAGGAATCTCAAGTGCAGGCACTGCTGGGATTGCAGAAGCCTCACGTCATGTGAAAGCTTTGTGAGGAATCCCGATTGCAAAGGGCCCGTTCGTCCAATGATGGTTTCTGACGAGTTTTCTTTTTCTAGTGATTTTCCTAGAAAAGGCTTCATGCAGAAGTGTAGACTCGCCGTTTGCAGAGGGCTGTGAGCATGAGCCCCCTGTCTGCTGCTCCTCTTCTGCTCCTTCACAAAGAGCAGTGAGAGATCCTTGACTATTTTTCGATGGTGTATTTACCAGAAGTGCCAAGACCTGCCTGGTTCCAAATGAGCCATGTCCCTTAAAGTTCTACCACTTCAGAGGCTGAACATCAGCACAGAATCTATCACTAGACTACACCAGGTTCAAATCCCAACTCTGTCACTTACTAACTTTGTGACTGGATAAGTTACTTCAGCTCTCCATGCCTAGTGGATTTATAGAAGGGCCTAGAAAGAGTTCTCTCACAATTCAGCACAAAGTGTGCCCTATAGACTAACTACTGTTAGTACCTAAACTTAAAATTCCTTTCAGAAGACCTGTTCTTTACAGCCTGGATCTCTGAATCAGTCCTGAGGAAGCCACCTCCTGGTTGGAGTACAAGCAGCATCCTTACCATTTTCTCTTGGCCCCAGCTGGTGCTGGTGGAATATCCCACTGCCTTGTTCGTTATTCTAAATTGGGGCCTTCTGCTGGGCAATGTGATGACTTGACTTTGATCAAGTCGCAGGCTCAGCACTTCGTTAGCACAGGGTCTGACGCATATACAGTTTCCATAAATGTTCTTGGAGTAAATAAGATGAAAGAATGATCTCCCTAACTCATAGAGGAGGGGGAAAGAGGGAACAAACGTGTATCAGGTGCCCAACAAGGGCAAGGCATTCAGCTGGTTTCACTTATTCCTTTGAGTCATGGACTGATACTGTGAGTGACTTAATCATTAGCTGCTCATTCATTAGCAGGCCTTTGTTAGTGGATCAAATTTAAGAGATTAGCTCATTATCATATATTAAAAAAAACAACAACAACACAGTGAGAAAGTGGTTAAGGGCATGGATTGACTGTCTGGCTCTCAGTTGAGAGCCCAGCTCACAATGGCTGTGTGATCTAGGGCAAGTTACTCTTAACCCCTCTGTGGCTCCATTTTTTTCATCTGTTTTATGGGGATGATAATAGAACAGTGGTTCTTAGATTGTGTGTGTAATTACTATACATAAAGCACTAATAACAGTGACTGCACATGGTAAGTTCTCAGTGAATGTTAGCTATTGCTATTACATAGTATTTAGTGATGTATGTACTGCAATAAAATTTAATAAGTAACCTATTTTTTTAGGAAGAGTACTGTTAAATAGTCACCTTTTAAAAACACAAAGAAGTAACAGAATAATCTGATGGTGGGTCAAACTTTGAACTTCAAGTAAGAAAACCCACTTTCTAGCACTCATTCTGTCTCTGTCGCCTCCTGGCCCTGCCACCCCGGTGAGCTCTCAAACTTTCTAAGCTTCCTTCTCCTCACCTAGGAACTGGAGATGAGGGGACATCCTCTGTGGAGATTGTGAAAATTAACAGAGATTCTGTCTGTGAAAGGACCTACTCTAGCACCTGGGACATTGAAACAGCCCCCAAAACCAAAGAGGATGGTATTTATTATATCTTCATTTTACTCATTTAGATTTTTCCTAAGACTTATTCACTCTATGATATGCAAACCAGGAAAAGTGCTTAAAAACAAACACTTGTCATTTGAAGTTGGCAATGGCTTTCTGGAAAACCAGCTGTTTGGCTTGTAAGGACAGTGGAAAGAGCCTGGGTGTGGACACGGCACTTTGGCCAGCATCCCTAAGACCAAAGGAACAGCTTCTTGGCCCTAATGGTAGAAGGCGCTCACTCACTTCCTTAGACTCCAGGAATCTCACTGAATTATGCCTATAGTGCAGAAAAGGGGTCCCTGTGGGCAAAAGTTTCCGAGCAATTTGAAGAAGGAAGTGTATTGGTGGATGACACCGAGATAGGGGTAGTCACTGCCCAGACTCTGCCACTAAGGCGGTTGTGATGGTGTGAGCCTCCTTTCTGGCGAAATACCCAGGAGACCACAGGCTTGGAGTCAGCAGGCACCACTGCTGGTGGGAGCAGGAGTGAGGCTGGGAATAAGTCAAAGATTTCTGTTGAACAGTTATTCTAGTTGGTTCCACCCTCTTTCTTTTCCACTCCCAACTCAGAGAAACCAGCTTCCTGGATTATACCACAGACAGAAATCTAGCAAGAACTAATGTACCTAGCGTGAGTTGACAACTCAGAGTAATGTCCTTTTTGTTCCGGTATTTGGGCATGTCAGGCTGCAAGCTGGCTCCCTCCTCCTCCCTACAAATAGAGCACACCAGCTAGAGTACAAAGAGCTCCCAGACCAGAAAGAGGCTCGCTGAAAACAGCATCCCAGCTAGGGCACCTGGACTAGATTCTAGAATACTAAACTCCGTCTTCCGCAGCATGTACTGGTACATTGCAAATGGTGTATGTTATTAAACTACATGCGCTAACTGACACAGCCTTAGGCTCAGGCTAAGGGGAAACCAGAAAATCTTATTCCATTGTGCATTTCAAAAATGTAGGTTAGGCCCAAGTGGCTCACACCTGTAATCCTAGCACTCTGGGAGGCCAAGGAAGGAGGATCCCTTGATCTTGGGAGTTCAAGACCCAGCTGAGCAAGAGTGAGACCCCAGCTCTATTAAAAAATAGAAAAATTAGCCAGGCATTGCAGTGGACACCTTAGTCCATCTATTCAGGAGGCTGAGGCAGGAGGATTGCTTGAACCCAGGAGTTTGAGGCTGCTGGTGAGCTATGATACCACAGCACTCTACCCTGGGACATCAAAGTAAATGGGCCCAAGGACACACAGCAACTAAGTGGCAGAACTTGGATTTGAACTCAGGTGTTTGTCTCCAGGGCCCTGTGCTGTTAATGATTATGTTATTTTATTGTCTGTGCTGCAATACTCACTAATTCCACAAAACCTACCATTCTGAGTAACTTTACTATGGAAAGACTGCACCAGCTGATGGGTTGGGGCAGAGCTGCTGTCTGTAGGCTCCAGCTGGGACTTTGCAAAATGAGGTTGCTCTGAAGATGAAGCCTGTCCTGCCTATCTCTGCAGATACCAGAGGCCAGCTGCAGTCAGACCAGCACTGAAAACTCTGTCATGGTCTCAGCACCCGTAGCTCAGGGGTTAGGGCGCCGACCACATACACTGGGGCTGGCAGGTTCAAACTGGGCCTGGGCCTGCTAAAAAACAATGACAACTGCAACCAAAAAATAGCCAGGTGTTGTGGTGGGTGCCTATAATCCCAGCTACTTGGGAGGCTGAAGCAAGAGAATCTCTTAAGCCCAAGAGTTTGAGGTTGCTGTGAGCTGTGATGCCATAGCACTCTACCCAGAATGATATAGTGAGACTCTGTCTCAAATTAAAAACAAAAAAGAAAGAAAGAATACTCTGTCATAAGGACAAAAGGGAGTCTCAGTAAACTCAGGGGCAGGGAGGCAACAGGACCTCAGAAAGTACTGGAACTGGGGACAGGAAGGCAGCAGGACCTTCCCAGCTGTATGTCCCTTCTCCTCCTCCATCAGTGGCCTTCTGTCTGTCTCTGCACTTCATCTCCCTTTGCTGCTCCAGAACATGGAGCAGGTGGTCCACTACCTAAGCCAAGGCCAACATCTGCACCTCCATACAGGAGATTTATGTCCAGCCATGGCCCAGTCACCTGTGATCATGAGGCAGGGTCACATCTTATAAAGTGGTTGGGAGTCCCTTACCCCTAAGGAGAAAAAGATAGCTAGAGGTTTGGGGGCAGCCATTCCACAGGAGTCCTCCATTCTCTCTGACATGCTGTGTTCACTGTGTGCACCTTGGCCATGACAGAGTCACCTGGAAACATTTCCAAAATATTTGTCTTGGGTTCTCTAGCAGAGATGCTAATTCAGTAGATCAGGAGAGGGACACAGAAATTCATATGTTAGAAAATTCTTCTGATTTTGCCAATGGACTACTCAAGACTCTTCCATTTATCCCTGGATATTGCCCAATCTTGCAAGCTCTAAATCGTCTTTGGTCTGCATTGATGTCCCACCTGGATTCCCCTGGAGAAATATCTCCCATCTCTCAAGACCCAGTTTAAATGAACTCTCCTCCAAGAAGTTGCCCTGATTCTGTCTGCTGCTTGAAGTCCATGGGTTGTTCTTTGGTTCTTCTCTTAATTTTTGTTGTAATCACTAAGAAATTATTTTTTCTTACCCTTTAGACTATAAGCTACAGAAGGCAAAAAGCCAGTCTTGGAAAATAATGTTTTCTGATTGTAAAAGTGATCGAGGTCCATGTAAAATTTGGAAAATAAAAATAACTTAAAGAAGAAGAAATAAATCCATAGTTCCCCAAATCAGAATTGCCCAAGTTTAAGTTTAGGTGTGTTTCTTCCTTACATATATCAATTTTATTTTCATAATTAGAGTCATGCATAGTTTTATAACTCACTTTTCTTTAGTTGACAACATATTAACAACATGTTTCTATGTTATTGTTCCTTTGAAAGCATGATTTCCAATAGCTGTGTAACATCTCACTGCAAAATGCACCATACTTTATCAGCTCAATTCATAGTTGTTGGACATTTGTATTATCTTCCATTTTAATTTTTGTTCTTAGAAATAGCAAAGTGTGCTAGATATGTTTCATTTGTCTCTCCGGAGCCACTGTCCACCCTAGACTCATATGGACTTTGACAAAGGGCTCCCTTGCCTCTGGCTTTGGTTGGAATCAATGAATGAGGGGTGGCAGCGAGAGATCAGAAGCTGGGAGAAGAGTGAGAACAGGGCCTTCCTTCCGCTGCGTTGGCCACTTGGGAAGTTAGGGAGCCCTAATTCTAGAAACTACTCCGTTCCTGACCTTCCAGGCCTTGAGGTGGTACTGGCTCCTTTCTGTTGCTGGCCCCAGAATCAGGCATCGTCTCTGTGCTTTTCTATAGCCATTCACTTTCACATGTAGTTGTTTTGTTTCAACTAAACTTTCCTCAAATGACTCAGTTTGTACGTTTCCTAATAGGATCCTGAAAGAGACACGTGGCAGTTGACATTTCGTACCTGAATGTCTGACTACACTCAATTTACCTCTAGAGGTTCCAGATGAATTTTAAAAAGTGAATCAACAAGTAAAAACATGTTCATGGCACTTGGTTTATAATCCCACATTACTTTCCAAAAAAGTAAAAATCACCATTTTGAATCTTTGAAATGTGGTTAAGCAAGAATCATTTCATGTTTTAATTTGCATTTCATTGATAACTATTGAGGATGACCGTTTTGCATCCTCTCATTCCTCTTTTCTGAGCACCTGTGCCTAATTTCACCCTCTAATGTCCACCTACCTATGAGAATAATCATAACAATTGCAATTAGTATTATTGCTATTATGGCTTTGGGCAACCAGTTAGACGGTTGAACTATTTAGATAAGCCAGGGGCTAATAACATATTACAAAACAGAAAATGCTAATGGTCTCTATTCCATGAGAAGGCTTAGGGACCACATGTATTTTCAGTCAGTGGAGTAATAATTATATTATAAAAATAGTAGTTAATCGTTATTAAATTATTTTCCAGGTGCCGTTCTAAATGATTTCCATTAATATGTAGAGGCTCTGTTTTTTAAAAATATTTAATGACCATTGAACCATTTCTAGATACCATTTCTGAAGCCCAGTACCACTGAAAGTTTTGTAAGCACAAGAATCCCAATCTTGTTCTCCAAAATAGCTTATATCCAATGAGATGTGAGCTCCGACATGATCTTGCCTTATTCATGTTATAACATTATTGACCTTTGCTTCCAAAATTAAGCAAAAACAGACAAAATTGAAATTCCATTAGACAGACAAACTGTTCTCAGATATTCCCGATTCACTGGGGCCTTGGAAGGTCATTCTACATTCTAACCAATCCAATCACATTTGAACCTTCTGTTGCTTACAGCAAAGTGGTTGGAAGGCATCTGTTGGAAGGAAGAGTTTTTTAAGAAAACAATCACATAAAAGTGCCCTCCAACTTCTTTTGACAAGCTATATTTTAGAATGAAGAATTTCTGGGGCAAAATGTGGCCAGTTTTCAGGTCTAGAAGCAAGTGTCTCCTGAGATACACCATATTGCTGGACAAGCCTGGGGCCATGGCCACTGGACAATGTCCTCCTGCCTGAATTCTTCCCTTCTAAAGACAACATTTTCACCCCAAATTTTTATCCTTTGTGTTTCTGTTTCCAAAAATATTAACATCCCTTTTTTTTTTTTTTTTTTTTTTTTTAAAAATCCCTCTCCCCACCCTGTCTTTTTTTCCATTCGTAAGGACAGTGGTAAGAATCATCAGTTCTCTCTAGGGTTTGATCTGGTAGAGAGACAGGAAAAAAAACCCAAACAGTGATAGTTTTGCAGCACCAAATTTTATTTCTGAGTTCTGGGCTTTGTGGAGATTTTTATTTTTGTAAGAGGTTGTGTTTTATGTATTATAGTCTTAGATTTCTGCTTGTTGCAGTGGACAGCCAAGCCTCCGTTTTCATTTCATGTACCTTTGGCTGGTGATGATGAGTCTCGAAGATGAGACAGGACTCAGGCACAGTTATCCCTGCCACCTCTGCTGAAACAGCCCCTCACCCATTGTCAGAGGGAGGTAAAGCGAAGCAAGTAAAACAAAGAGTAGGAAGAAAAGAAAGGACCGAATGACCCGGTCTCTGCCAGTGACAGCATCATTCGGTGGGTGTGTTCATGCAGATGTGAGCTCCGCCAGATGTGCAGACACAGCAGACCCACCTGTGCCGCGAGACGACGATGTGTGTGAGGTCAGGCTGCTCGCCTTGAAGATACACAGTTTCAGAAAAAGCTGTTCTATCTTTAACCTCTGAGCGTCCTAAGCCCTGCTTTCCTTCCCCACCGGGTCTATAGATTATTCAGGCTTTGGATTCCCAGAGGAAGGAGAAGAGACCATTTGTTCAAGGAAATGTCTGTAATACTTGTTAAGTGGCCTGTGAGAGAGCCCTCTCATATATTGGCTGAAACATGAAACGGAAAACATGTGCAGCGAGCACGGGGCCCCCACCGCCTCTCGCTCCTCCCCAGGAAACAGAGAGATGAAGGATGGAGCAAACACGTGAATCCAGGCAGCCCACATGCCAGGGAGTTGCACAACGCAAAAAGCATCTGTTGGGTGGAAATCTTGGGCACTGGGATAGGAATTTATAGAGACAGATTGACTTGCAGTCTCTAGCAGGGATTCCATTCCCGCTGCTATGGGAATGGGTTTTTCCATTTAGCTAGAAGGAAGCAGTCGTGGGTCAATGGTGTGTTTGTTTATGCATTTGATGCACATTCCCCAAACGTCAATGTCTATGTTAGGGAACAAGGGCATAAAGATGAGTGGGGTATAGGCTCTGGCTTCAAGGAACTCACTCTGTAACAGGAAGAGAAAGAAACTAATATCGACAAGATAGTGTGAGCCAATGTGACTAGAGTTAGTGTGACTAGGGAAATGTACAAAAGGATTTGAGAAGAAAAAGAGCACTAAAATGATCTTTAAAGTAAGAGTGGCTTGCGCATGCCTGTAATCTGAGCACTCTAGGAGGCCAAGGTGGTTGGACTGTTTGAGCTCAGGAGTTCGAGACCAACCTTAGCAAGAGCAAGACCCCATCTCTACTAAAAACAGAAAAACTAGCCAACCATTGTGGCAGGCACCTGTAGTCCAAGCTTCTCGGGAGGCTGAGGCAAGAGGATCCCTTGAGCTCAAGAGTTTGAGGTTACTATGAGCTGTGACACCACGGCACTCTACCCAGGATGACAAAGTAAAACTAAGACTCTGTCTCAAAAACAAAAAATATATTCGATATTTCCCATTTGGGGCTATTGAAGACCCATTTTCTCTTTTTGACAACACTACTTTAATTTGTATTTGTATGGGACACTTGGGAACTTGTTCCTTATTTTTCAGCAAAATCATTCCCAAAACTTAGCATGTAGAGCACAGATATCTTATGCAGAAGGTATGGGAAGGAGCTTGAGAATTTTCATTGTTTAACAATTTCCCTAGAGGTCATGATGTGATGAGTCCAGGTACCACACTTTGGGAACCACTTCTATGGAGGATACATGTTATGAAAGGACTTCAGATGGGCAGTGACCCGGCCAATTTTACTGTTTTGGAAGAAGCCAGGCTCAAGGGAACTCGGTCTCACATGGTTACATCACAGATTTTACCTAATCTGCTTCTTGAAGACACTAAGGCCTTAATATAACATTCTATCTCTTTTGAAGCTTTTATGCAGCAAGGTTCCTATTCACCTGGATTATTGCTTTGTTGATAGCCTCTTCTTTTTTTTAAATTAAATCATAGCTGTGTACATTAATGCATTTGTGGGGTACAATGTGCTGGTTTTATATACAATTTGAAATACTTTCATCAAATTGGTTAATGTAGCCTTCACCGCCCTTTCTTAATTATTGCTAACCTCCTCTTGACTATGGAGATGACGTCTAACGTCATACACTTTGTGCACACTGACTGAAAACCAGCAGGAATGAGAAAACCCCCTTTGTTGACTTTCTGCTTTCTATCACAATCGTGTGTTGCCCTGATGACTTTCTTCTCCATTAGTGCTCAAGAGCATTTCTAGTGCTTATCATCAGCCTGACAAGAGGACAGTGGTGTCCTTGAACGAGACACCTCATGGTTCTGAGCCTTTCTTGTTTGTAAAGGGACATGAAGGTCACATCTATCTCAGCAGAACCATGGTGTTATCTAATGAGCTGACAGATGTGAATGCTCCTTGGGAATATCAAGCACAAGGAAGGTGTCATTTTCTGTCCTTTGGGATATATTTTTGGAAAGAGGTTGAAGGAGGCAAACACTCTACGTGTGAAGTGCTTCTGATGGCCCCTCACAGTGTTTTGAGATTGGTTTTCTATAATAAATGTATGTTATAAAAATGTATATTAAATGTATTCTATAATAAATGTAGGAAGTAATCAGATATTAAAAATACAATATGCACCTAGAGCATAAGAAATTAATATTATTCTGCTACCTATTAAGGACATAGAGCAGATTTTCCTATACTCGGGGAATGTCAGACTCAGTGGCTTTAAGACCTTGTCCAACGCCATTCCAAGTCTTCATTATAATATCTTTTTAATCATTCAAATTTCACTCTTTTGAGGAGTAAGAACAGCAAAGGAATCTCCAGATAGCACATGTGGTTAACAGATTTGATCCGATCATCATGTCATAACACTCATCTAAAAACTAAACCTGAACTCAGACACTCACTATCTTTCCATGTTCTTTCCTAACTTGGTGCAGCCAAGGGGATAAGAAGCATCACTTTTGCATCAAGAAAAAGAAAGTTTCCCAGTCCAGAGACTTGCCATTTGCTCTGCCCACTCTGGAACCCACTTAGGAATATGTGTGAGGCTGCAGTCAGCCTTACCCTTAGATATTTTGAGTTTAAATCCTGAGTTCCCAAGCTAAGGCACTGTGTGATCTTGGAGAAAATTCATAAACGAACAGTGCCTTCATTTCTAATTATGTAAGAGAATAGGAAGAAGGGCAGGGCTGGAAGTGAGAACTTCCCTGAAGAATGTTGGGAAACTCCCTAACACTTTGCACAGCTCTGAGATGGGGTGAGCAGGGGTCAAACTCCACCAAAGGTCAAATGGACATTTGCCCAGTGACCTGGGGAATGCAAGTGGTGGGAGCAGAGGGATGGCCGAAACTTGGCACGCTGCTCACAAGGACAGATGGGAGCAGACACAGCTCTGGATCCTAGGGGAGGAAGCCTATCCTAATATATTCACATCCCGAGGGCTTGCCCAGCCAGCTCAGCAGAGGGTTTTGGAACTTGGGTGTGAAGTTAAAAGCCAAATCCTAAAAGCCTTGCGTCTTCTCCAGTTCTACAGTAGTGGGAAAACATCTTGTGTTGGTTGGCCATGGGATAGCCTGCCACCCAATGAGGAGGAAGGCTCTGCTGCTTCCAACTTCTTCCCTTGTGAACGGGGGTGTGATGTGTACACATAACACAGCTCAAGCCCCACAAAATCTGAAGTCCCATGGGAATTGAACACTTAGTCAGAAGGGACCTCCGGTGTCCCCTGGATGTTTCATTTCCTTTCCATCATCCTCAGCCCTGTACCTACTGTTTTAACACCTCCAATAACAGGCAACTTGCCCTCTAATTTGGCAGCCTGATCTAATTTTTTTTCATGTCTCTTAAAAATTTCTTTCTTTTTCACAAACAGAAACTTAACCTCCATGTAACTCCTCTTTTCTTTCTGGTCTTAGATAGGTTGAGCATATCATTTATTGTCCAAACTCAGGTTCATGTCCAAGACTAATAAGGACACTATTAATAATTGCACCAAGACAACAGGGAACTGTCTTGGCAAAGTGGCCCTCCAGGGATAAGAACAAATTTTCTTCCCTTTCCTTAAGAATCACTGATGTTTAAAGGCTCTTGAATTGCCTCCCGAGTCTTCTCTCCTCTAGAATTTTATTGGCTCCTTTGTTTTAGAAGAGAGAAGGTGATTTATTTAGTAAAAAGAGAAGTGGACTAGGAACAAGAAATATTATAACTATGTGACTTTGGGGGGCTATGCCAGAGAGAGCTACTGCTACCCAACATCTGATGTTATGTTCTAATATCCCAGAAAAGAAAGAAATGTGTAACATTCTGCAATGTGAGAGCTCTCTCAGAAGGACACGACATAAGCTACACCAATTGTGAAACATGAATTGTGGTTTCATTTGTTCTGCAGAAGCATTAAAATAATTGCAAATTTGTCATGAGGCAATATAGTGTGGCCACAATGCGTGCCAAATTTTAGTCTGCAGCCTGAGGCTGAGCTGGTTGCATCAGAATCTGCTGGGAAGTGGATTCAAAATCAGATTCCTGGACCTCACCTTAGAATCTCCAGAGGGGCTGATAGCATTTGCATTCTGAAAAGTTCTGGAAGCAATTCTAATTATGAACCAAACTTGAGATCCACCAGCAAAATGACAAGGAGCACCGACTTTGGTACCATATGTTCATTCACTCCACTAGTGTTTACTGAACACTTGCTATGCACCAGACATATTCTAGGCACAGGAGAGCCAGCAGTAGATGCGCACACACGTTTCTACACACACACGGACACTCACGGCATAGAATTCAAAAGGTTTGTGGATCAGTCTAATATCACTAGCCATGTGAATTGACTTCTTAATGCCTTAGTTCCCAACTCCATAAAATGAGAACGATGATATCTACCTCATCGGATTGTTGTAACATTTAAATAAAGCAATGCTTACCCTGGTGGCTAGTCCACAGTGAGCATTCAATAAATGTTAGTCATGAAGCTCATATCATGTTGATGATCATGATGATGTCAAAAACAACACGAGTGACAAACCTAGAAACAGAAAACAAAGAAAGTTCTCTAGTCTCATCCTCTGGAGACATTGAGAGACTAACTACCATTACATCCAAGTTCTCTCTGCTCCATGCAGCCATCTTTTTCACTATGAATTTGCCTGGTCTTTCTGCACATCCCTTGATCTCAAATATAAAACAAAGGACCTAGATATATGACAGCAACAAGAGATTCTATTCAACACTAATGCTCTATAAGCCAAATTCACTCAAACATGCCCAAATGAACAGCCTCGGGCAGTTGGCTTCACTTCTGGCTTCCTTCTAGATTGTTTCGGTGACTGGTGTTCTCCTTGATGTGGGGTCCTATAGTCAAATGGATCATTCCAGGCATGATCTGCATTCAAACATATGTAGTCAAAGAAATGACAAGGGAAGTAAAATTGTAAGGGGTCGAGCTATAACTTCTATCATTCTAGTTATTATACGTGGGCAGGACTCAGACCAGTCCCATGCCCCTCATAATTGAGATAGGGCAGGAAGAAGATGGACACAGATATGGAAAGGATATATAGAAAAAGACCACCAGGAAGTGTGGCAGAACCACTCAGGAGGAGGAAGCTGAGAAGCCTATTTTCCAGGCAACAGCTTTCACTCCTCCAAGGAAGTCAGCAGAGACTATAATGAGAACATCTCAGCCAAAATCATGATTCACTGTCCAAAACTGGGCTGGGCCCTTCATACTGGGAGAATTTCACAGTTTTTCACATTATTCCCAAATCTCACTTCTCTGTTTAAGGGTGTCACTCAGAGTTTATTACAAAAAGGATCCAAAGGCCTCCATTCATATGTCCTAGGGGGCCAGAGGCTTGGGAAGAGCAGCAGTGGCCATGAGGGTGGCCCAGAGTCAGGATAAAGGGCAGTTGTGGGAAACATTAGCAAGACAGTTCTTAGGAGGGAAAGCTTAGCACTCTCTGTTCACACAACCTCTGTGCAGAGTCCTGAAAAGAAGCAAACACCGAAATGCAATGGAAGAACAAGAAGTTGGGCGGAAGAGCAGCTTCTAAGAGGCAACTGGCCAGCTAAAATGCTGCCACATACAGCTGCACAGTGTGGGCGCTGCACAATTCTGAAGGGTGCTGGTCAAACAGAGCAAGGATAAGCAGAGTTTTTCTGCAAAGGACCAGATAACAAATATTTTTGTTCCTACAGATCTCACTGTCTCTGTCACAACTATTCAGTTCTGCCCTTATAACTAGGGTTGTTGGATAAAATACAGGGCACCATATTTTTTTATTTGCTAAATCCAGTAAACCTATTTATATACAAAAAGAACCATAGATAATATGTAAATGAATGGGCATGGCTGTGTTCCAACAAAATTTGTCTTAATAAAGCAGACAGTGGGCTATAAATGGCAAGAGAATGAATGACGGATGATGGATGAGCTGGATGAGGGATGAATAGATGGATAATGGATGGGTGGATGGGTAGTGGGCAGAGAGATGGAGGAATGAATGCAGTATTCCTTGCCAGCCAACAGTACTAACAAGGCAGCCAGTTATGGAATAGTATGGCAGGGTACAACAGTGGTTTTCAAATGTATTTTACTATAAGCCCCATAGTAAGATTCACATTTTTCATCATGAATAAGCTTCACAAAAGCACATTTAACCTCACTAAGTGCAGTATAGCACCCTTTATTATATTATATGCAATTTTTAAAATGTTAGTAGCAACTGATACAAGCACCTTCACAATCTTCTAATGGACTTACTGGAATTGGGGCCAGGAGATCTCAATTTCAGTCTTAATTCTGACTCTTGCCAACAATGTATCCTTAGGAGAATTGCTTCATTTGAGAATTTACATCTGGAAATGGGGATCATAATTATTTCAGAGTGACTTTGGGAGAAATAAGAAATAGTTCAGTACTTCCAACTGAGGTTGCTGTTGATGGGACCTGAGATGGTTTTAGGTAGCACACAGGTAAACGTTATGTGCACTTATTTTAATTCTTTATGAATATGTACAACTATGTCAAATATATGATATCAGCAGTTACATGAAGATATAAAGCTTCTTTTAAAAATAAGTTTACTTTAGAAAATAGGTTAGTTTATTTAAAGACAAATATTAAGCAAATAATAGTACATGTTATATATAAAAGGGGTAAATTTGTGAAAGTTATGAGTAACTGAAGTTTGAGAAGCTTGGAGATGATGTATGGGCAAGCACAACCTGAAAGATGGTAAAAGTGACATGGTGGCCCCTTGTAGACTTGAGCTAAGTGTCTGGTTCACCACTAATTCCCCAATACTGAGAGTCAAATCGGCTCACAAAAGGTGCTCATAAGTGCTTGTGATAAATGGATGGATGGATAATAGATGGATGAGGGATGGATGGACGGATAATAGATGGCTAATGATGGATAGATGGGCAATGGGAAGATAGATGGATGGATAGATGGCCAATGAAGGGATGTATCATGGATAGATTGTTGATAAATGATGGAGGTGATGGAAGGATGGGTAGATAGATGTATGAATGGATAGTGGATGATCAGTTGCTGGAGGATAAAAGAGTGGAGGGATGGATGATGCATGAATCACGGATGCATAGGTAATGAAGGGATATATGATGAACGGATAGATGGTGGATGATCGATGGAGGGGTGTGGATGATCGATGGATGGGTGGTTGGATGTATGGATGAATAGTTGATGGTTGGTAACGAGATAATGAGTGAGTGGATGAATGGATGGATAGTGGATGGATGACAAATAAATGGATAAATGGATGGATGGATGGGTGGATGGATAATGGGTAATGGATGAATGATAGATGGATGATAATGAATGGATGTATGACAGATGGATGGGTGGATGAATTGATTCATGGATGATTGGAGAAATGAATGAAATGAAATCATTAAAGAACAACCTTTTGGAATCTACTTAGTTTTGAGCTACAGAGGATGAGCCATGGTGGCAAAGGTGTCAGTGACTTCAGATCCTGGTGGAGGGCGAGCGGGGGCAGACATTTTTCCTCTGAGGTGTCATTTGGATGCTAAAACCCTTCACGCTGCCACAGTTAACACTGAACCATGGCAACGTTAGGATGAGACAAGAAACATTAAGCTGAGGCCAACTCTGTTGCCCACATCGAAATGTTATTTCTGGATGTAGGCACTTATAGCGAATACCTAGTGAAGAGAGCATAAGTGGTGATATTTAGGACTATAACTCCTAGGAAATGCTGACTTATTTAACTCTAAACTCTAGCCATTTACAAAGGACAAAGGCACCTTCTAGGCACAGCCCATGGGTGCAGGGAGCTCCCAAGACCAGTGACAACCACACAACAGAAGGACAAGGAAACACAAGCCCACTGGGCTGCACCTCTCAGGTAAGAGCTCTCATCACAGGTCAAATTCAACCAGGAGACTCCTGCATTGGCAGAGGGAGAATGATATTACAAACGGCAGGCCTATAATCCAAACGCCTACTTCTTTTATAGCCATGAAAAACATGACATGTTCAACTTTTTTTTATTATTAAATCATAGCTGTGTACATTAATGCGATCATGGGGCACCATACACTGGTTTTATAGACGGTTTGACACATTTTCATCACACTGGTTAACATAGCCTTCCTGGCATTTCCTTAATTATTGTGTTAAGACATTTACTAAGTTTCACGTATATCTTTGTAAGATGCACCACAGGTGTAATCCCACCAATTAC